>PITA01011910.1:0-64480 GCA_004023965.1 Spilogale gracilis
TTCTTCCTTCCTTCCTTCCTTCCTTCCTTCCTTCCTTCCTTCCTTCCTTCCTTCCATCCTTCCTTTCTCTGGATCCATCTATCTCCACTATGATAGATCATAGAAACCACATCCCTTGTGTCATAACACACATGTAGATAGCAAATGAAAAGGAAGATCCACATATCTCAACACTTTCCAATTTATTACAATTAATAAAACTATATATGGTTTTAGTTTTGGCCATCTTCTTTACTGCTGAAGTTGTCAACTTTTTTTTTCTGGTAAATTTATAGTAATAATTTTCTTGTGAGTATTAATATCCTTATGGCTTTTTACAAACAAACTCAAGTTTTAAAACTTGCTATAGGGCGCCTGGGTGGCTCAGTGGGTTAAAGCCTCTGCCTTTGGCTCAGATCATGATCTCAGGGTCCTGGGATCCAGGCCTGCATTGGGTTCTCTGCTCAGTGGGGAGCCTGCTTCCCCCTCTTTCTCTGCCTGCCTTTCTGCCTATTTGTGATCTCTCTCTCTGTCAAATAAATACATAAAATATTTTTTAAAATTTGCTATAATCATTTCCCTTTTTGATGGTCACATTATCCATTTTCTCAGTGAGACTTCTATATGTTTAAAACTTATCTAGTGTTTTCTGCATCTCAATTCATGGAAGCAGCACTCTCAATGGAGGTCTAGATATTTTTAATGGAAAACAGTATTACTGATAAAAATATGGGCAATAGAATTCATTGAAAGCATTCCACAATGCTAGTACTAAGTAGGTTGGCCCACTCTAGGTCATGGGGGTTACTTTACTTACAAAACCAAAACTGGATTGTATTTCTAATGAAATGATTTCACATTGGTTATTCTCTTTTAAATTTAATGATATAAAATATTTGTCTCTAATTTTAATAAATTTAAGTTGCTAAATTCTTTTTTTTATATATTTACTAAAACTTTTATGTCTTCAGTCTCTTGTAATTATATACTTTATTTTTTATAATTCTTATACAACTCACTGATTTTCATTCTGTGGTTACTTTACTGAACTGGGATTTTTTTAGTAAAACTCATATACTGTCTAATTACAATTTAAAACAATTTATGGAGTGCTATAAATTTCTTATTTCAAACAATCAAATTAAATAAGGATTTAGAGAACAGATAATGATCTTAAATATAATCTTTATTTTTCCAGATAGTTTATTTTTATGAGTTTATGTCCCTTTTAATGCAGATTTTCTCATTACTACATCATCACAATAAAACTAATTCACATTAATTCTGCCTAGAAAAATGTATTTTATAACATAACTACTCGGTTCAAAGAATGAATCAGATATTAACATAAGAAGAAATTGAATATTGCTCATGATTTGATTAACAAAAAAATAATTGCAGAAAATGCCTCTTTCCAGCTATCACTAATCAGACTGTCTAGTTTTTGAAGGTCAAAAGGAAGAAAATAATAGAAGTTAGCCAATCAGTCAACACAGTGATGGTAAGCACAAAGGTCAAATATAATTATAAAGTAGTGAGAAGACTTACCAGGTGGAATTTTAATGTTTGAGTCCTTATAGTTAGATTTTTAAAAATATATGTATTCACCTATAGGATTAGTGTATTTATTTGGGAGAAAAAAAGATGCTATGTCCAATTGCTTAATATTTCAGCTCACTAGTTTGCATGTGTTTCTACCCCGTGCTGGGGAAAAAGTTAAACTATAGATAGAGATACAAAGTAAATAAAATGTGTTCAGAAATATCCAAGATGAAAGATGGTATCAGTCTAAGTTTAAAAACAGACAAGATAAACAGGAGCTTGTGGTTAATATATGAATGACAGAGATAAATTTCAATCTTCAGGCAAGCCTAATTATAATAAATATGCATATCAATGCATTATGAAACCATACAAACTGAGCATACTTCATTAACATATATGTTTGGAAAAAACAAAGACTAACCAACTTAGAATGTGAGGGGTACTCATCCAATGTTGTAAAGACAATAGCCTTTAGATGGAGACCTGTGAGTCATTGTCTATTGCTCTGAAAGGAGCTTCTCAAAGTGTGGCCCCCTGTTCAGTGCTGGTCCAAAACCTATTACTTCTCTGCCCAGAAAGCGTGAGACCAAGAGTGAGCATTTACATTAAACTCAGATTGAGAGAGTAATTTATTATCTAATGACCCTAAAAATGCAAATTCATCCTTGTGTTTAATATTTCTAATTTCATGTCTCCAGTACTTTAACTTTAGTTTATTACATAAAAGTCAGTGTATAAGGAATTTAAAAAATCAGTTGTAATATATTCTAAATCCATGGCCCACAAATTACAGCCTGTTGGCCAAAATTTGGCCTGTAAATGGACTGTTTTTATAATTTTATTGGAATATGGCTATAATCATTTGTATACAATGATACATGAAACAATGTATACATAACATTCTCACTAGGAAATCCCTATGAAATAAAATATTTTTTGCTGTTAACTATTGAAATATATTAATTCATTTTGAAAATATTATGGTTAACTAAGAATTATTCAGAAACATTATGATGAAATATAACTAGGCCATAAAAAAGAATAAAACCTTGCCATTTGCAATGATGTGGATGGAGTTAGAGTCTATTATGGTAAGTGAAATAAGTCAGTCAGAGAAAGGCAAATACTATATGATTTCATTCATGTGGAATTTAAAAAATGAAACACATGAACATGGATGGAAAAAAAGAAAGGTAAACTATAAAACAGACTTAACTAGAACTAGCAAACTGAGGGTTGCTGGAGGGAAGTGGGTGGGAGATGGGTTAAATTGATGATGGATATTAAGGAAAGCACTTACTGTGATGAGCACTGGGTGTTTGCAAGTGATGAATCATGAATTTCTACTGAAACTAATATTACACTATATGTTAACTGGAATTTAAATGAAACATGAGAAAAAAATTCCCAGAATTCTCTAGTCAGTATATGTTTAAAAATATTTTTATCCCTTCTTTATTTGTTTTAATTTTTTTATTTGTTTTCATTTCTTGTCCTCACTTGGGCCAGGGATTGACTTGCATTTTTTTTTTTTATTACTACTTTTGAGGTCAGTTTCAAATTCATAGGCAAATCTTTTCCCACAGTACTTAGGCAAAGGGTTTGTTTCTACTGAGATTGTCTGATACCCAGAGCAACACATTTCAATCATAAGTTATTTTAGATGTAAGGATTTTATAGTGCTAACCAGAATCAAAACTCTAATAACATACTACCTACTTATAATGACATAGAATAAAGCATATATAGAAAACAGAATATAAGTAGAAATCATTATTTTTCAGTATAAAAATCTTTTATTGAATGTCCTAAATGATTGATGTTTATGCTCATACATTTTGTTTTTCTAATCTTTCTCTAGGAAAAAGAATAATTTTTTTTCTGTTTTTTAGTTACTAGATATGTGAGATGTTAAGAAGCATCAATAGGTTTATAATTCAAATATAATTTTTATTAACATTCTAAAAACCACTATCATGTTGGGAAAGGGAAACTACTTACAAATCAAAAAAAAAAAGTAGCAGTGTCCATCAACTCAAAAATAATATGCATTATTCTGATATTTGGATTCAGCTGGGGGATTCAGTGAGGTGATTCACCTGACCTTGAACCACAAGCTGACATGTCTGAGGTCAGAATGTTTTCATTCAGTCTAGCTAGTCTTGACGTAGATGGCTTAGGATGCTCAGATCAGCTCCACATGTTCCTCATCCTCCAATCCGCTAGTATGAACAAGTTCTGATGGGAATACAAAAACTAACTAGAACAAAATAGAACATACAGATCCTGTTGAGGACTAGATATGGACTAGCACACAACTTCCTTCGTCTATTTAGCCGTCTGTCTAACGTCTATGTAAGTTCTATGTATCTTCCACCTTCCATTTTCCAAAGAAATGCACCTACACAAGTATAGAATCAGAGTATAAGGATATTATGAATACAGAGAAGTAAAAATTTGGAGACAATGATGCAATTTATCAAAGCAATAAGTATTCAATTACTATTGAAAGAAATAGATATTTGATTTAGCATACAAATAGTAGCAAACTAAAAAAATAAAATGGAAACAAGTCTCAAAAATTTAATTATTTGTTCCATTCCCTTAGTTTTTCTCATATTGAAGAATTTAAAAAGTATACTTTAAAGTATACTTTATATAAGATGAACACTCATATATTAAGTATTAGCCATTTTCATGAATGTATATCAAGACAAAATTCTTAACACTATCCCCGCAATTTCCCTCTTGGTCTTTCCTGTTCAATTCATATCACTTTTATTAAATTTCAGACTACATGTATTCATTCAATAAGATAGGAAAAATAAGTAAAATGCATAGTTATTAAAAAGGAAGAAACAAAACTATGAGTTCTGAGATGACATTGTATTCATGAAAAATTGAAAGAATTTACAAGAAAAGTATAAGATATAGTAAGGGAATTTAGTAATGTTTCAGAATACAAAGTTAATATTAAACTAAGTTATATTTCTGTATATTAACAAAATATTAAAACTGACATTTAAAAATACTATTTGAAATAGAATAAAAATATTGAATCCTGAAGTATAAATTTAACAAGTGCAGAATTTTATAAACCCTAAGTAATAAATCTTTGATGATATAAATTAAAAATTTAAATAACTGTAGAAATACAATGGGACTGAAAGATTTAATATTAAGATGTCAATTCTCTTGAAATTGAGCTATGGATTTAATTTAATTTTCCAACTTAACATTAAAATATTAGCTGTGAGTTTTTCATGGATTTTCTTTATCAAGTTGAAGAAACCTCCTTCTATTCATAATTTGCTGAGATATTTAATAAAAACTGTCCGTTTTACCTTGTCAAATGCTTTCATTGCCTCTATTGAAATAATCATGTGATATCTTCCCTTAAGTTATTCATATTGAAACACAGGGTTTTTTTTTTTTTTTTTTTTTTTTAAAGATGTTATTTATTTGACAGAGAGAAACACAGCCAGAGAGGGAACACAAGTAGGGGGAGTGAGAGAGGGAGAAGCAGGCTTCTTGCCAAGCAGGGAGCCTGATGTGGGACTCCATCCTAGGTCCCCGGGATCATGACCTGAGCCAAAGGCAGTCGCTTAACCAACTGAGCCACCCAGGTGCCCCGTCTTAGATTTTTTTGAAATAATTCTCACATGATAATGCTGTTTTTCTTTTCCTATAATAATGGATTTGATCTGCTAATATTTTAATGACTTCTGTATCTATTTTCATAAGACAGCTTATTCTGTAATGTTCTCTTTTTTCTTTCTTTGGCAATATTGTCTGGCTTTGCTAACACAGTTGCACTACCTTCATAAAATAAGTTGGAAAGATTTTACTCCTTCTATATTGTCTGCAAAATTGGTATTTTTGGGTACCTAAAAGTCTGATTGATTTAATCAGTGAAGCAATCTAGAACTGATATTATATTCTGGGAAACTATTCATGAATTAAAAGTTTATATAGACATAGAAATATTCAGGTTATCTATATTCTTCAGTGGTGTTGGTTGGATTGTCTTTTATGGTACTTTTTATCCATTTAGGTTGTCAATTTTATTGGTATAGAGTTCTTCAAAAAATACGTGGGTTATGACTTTAATACTGTGAAGTATGTGGTAGTGGCTCCTCTTCCATTCCTGATGTTAGTAAGATGCTTTTTCTTTTCCTTTTTTCTTCATCATTCTGCTAGGGTTCATAGATTTTATAGATATTTCTGAAGAAAAACAAGTTCTTACCTTATTGATTCTCTTGTTCTTGTCGGTGTTTTATTTCATTGATTTATGCTGTTATTTATTTATTTTTGTTACTTGTTTTTTATTTCTCTTTTGTCTTTTACTTTCAGTTTACATGTTCTTTTTCTAACTTTTTTTAAAAATCGTGTACTTGGTAGGTTTGTTATGTGATACAGATACAGTATTATGTTTTAATTAACTGATCCTTCCAAACTTATGAATTGCTTTTCCTTGTATTCTTTTTTAAAGGATTTCATTTATTTATTTATTTGTTTGTTTGTTTGTTTGTTTGTTTATTTATTTATTTGATAGCGAGAAAGAAAGAAAAAACAAGGAGGGGGCATGGAGAGGAGCTCAGAACCCAACATGGGCCTCGATTTTACAATCCTGAGATCATTAACTGAGCTATCAAGATAGAGCATCAACAGACTAAGCCAACCAGACACCTTACCTTTCCTTATATTCTTATATTAAACCTTTCACACTTAAGGACACCAAGCAATAGCTTTCTTTTGATTGATGGATGTATTGCAAATATATGTCGGTCTTTTCATTTTAAACTTGTGTCTGCTTATTTACAGTGTTTTTTTTTTTAAACTTTATTTATGCATTTGACAGAGAGAGAGAGATCACAAGTAGGCAGAGTGGCAGGCAGAGAGCTAGAGAGGGAAGCAGGCTCCCTGCTGAGCAGAGAGCTGGACCCAGGACCCTGAGATCATGACCTGAGTTGAAGGCAGAGTCTTCAGCCACCCAGGCACCCCATTTATAGTATTTCTTATAAGTAACATATCCTTAAATCTTGCTTTTCTAGCTCATCTGACAATGTCTCCTTTTTAATTGGAGTATTTAACTTCTATACATGAAATGCAAATCACTGGTATATGTGCATTTAAGTTTGATACATTGTTATTTGATTTTCCCTTGTGTCATCTTGGTTTCTCTATCCATCCTCTCTTTAAATTCTGCGTGAGTCAAAAAATTTTTTGTAATTTTATTTTATCTTTTCTTGTTATTATATCTCATGTATGCATGTGTGTGCATTCTGTTTGCATTTGCTTTTGAAAATGCACTGTTGATTTTTAACTTTGAACATTCTGTTTAAAATGCTTTAATGTTTCACAAAAATTTAAGTACTCTAGCATAATGTTTCCAGAAGATTACCTCTCAAACAGCTTTGTTTTTGTATATTTTACTTCTATATATGCTATAAAACTTCTTATTATAGTCTGAATTGTGTCTTCCCAAAATTCATATGCTCAAGCCTTAACACCTAATGTGACTATATTTTAAGATGAGGCCTTCAAAGAGATAATGAAGGTTAAAGATCATAAGGGTGGGACCTACATTCTATATGATGGGTGTTCTTATAACAAGGGGAAGAGGCATGCGGGATGTGAACACACAGAAGAAAGTTCACTTGAAAACACAGTGCCAAGATGACCCACTATAAGTCAAGGTCTCAGGAGAAACCATCCCTGCAGGTACCCTGATCTTGAACTTCCAGCCTCCAGAATTATAGGAAATTAATTTCTGTTGTTTAAGTCACTTCATCTGTGGTAGTTATTATGACAGCCACATCAAACTGATATGCTTATGTTTCTTAATGATTTTTTGATATTATAGTAAGCTAAAAATTTATTCTTTAATGAAAATATCTTAGATACAGTTGCCAAATTAATATTTATGCATATCTCGACATTAGAGAAAAGAAATGGAATATAGGCATACTTAAAGTAAAAGAGGAGTCCTGCAGCCTTTTGATTGCATCTCATTTATAAAATAATTGCATTGATGCTTTTAACTTGTAATGTAAAAAAATAAATAAATTCATTGATCTTGTTAAATCTAAGTCAACTAACATTTTAATAAATTACTGCTTTGGGGAATGTAATGAATACTCCTTTGAATGAATAATGTTATAAAAATATTTGTTAATTGATACCATATAATTTTTTTTAAATATTAGCTATTATAATACAACAATATTAATGAATTAGTATTTAATAGTAAATATATATTTTTGTTGTAGTAATAGTAATAGCTGAAATATTACATGCCATGTATTCTTTTAATGTATTTATGTCCTCTGACTCATTTAATTCTCAAAGGTGGTTTAAGATAGGTACTGTTATTATCCCCACTTGAGAGTTGGTAAAATGGTCACAACAATTAATTTACTTAATAAAGCTCATCCATCTATTAGATAAACAGGATTTGAACCCCCACAGTCTAACTCAGAGGCCATATTCTTACCAAAACATCATACTACTTATTTATACACTAATATCATAATTTCAGTGTGTAAATAGGTATTACCCCTACTCTACATACTTGCATGTATTTGCCTAAATCCTTGATAATCAATTCAAAGGCTGCTATTTTTATTTGACTTAACGTAATTATGAGTATTTTCACACTCTCATTTTTTTTTAAAGATTTCATTTATTTATTTGACAGAGAGAGAGAGATCAAAAGCAGGCGGAGAGGCAGGCAGAGAGAGAGGAGGAAGCAGGCTCCAAGCAGGGAGGGGAGGGCCTCAATCCCAGGACCTTGATATCAAGACCTGAGCTGAAGGCAGAGGCTTTAACCCACTGAGCCACCCAGGCGCACCCTCATTTTTTTTTTTTTTTTCTTACTCCTGCTCCTTGATCTACTTGTGGATTTATATTTCGTTTCCTTTTTTTTTTGTCTTCTTCTGTGATTTCTCTCCATACTTTACTTTTTTTTTTTTGTTTTTTTTTTGTTTTGTTTTTTTGGCATTATATTCAAACTGAACTGGCAGTATTCAAACAAACTATTAACAAAAGGAGTGCCCAAAACTTTCATATTTTAAGATGTTAGAAAATAGCAATTACTGAAAATGTAGTTTTTAGGGCACCTGGGTGGCTCAATGGGTTAAAGCCTCTGCCTTCAGCTCAGGTCATGATATCAGGGTCCTGGGATCAAGGCCCACATCTCCTTTCAGGCTGTCTGATCAGCAGGAAGCCTATTTCCTCTGCTCTCTGCCTGCTTCTGCCTACTTGTGATCTCTCTGTCAAATAAATAAATAAAATCTTAAAAAAAAAAAAAGAAAATGTAGTTTTTAAAAATAAGGCATTGATATTTATACACAATAAAGCAAGAAAGAAATGGAGCAAAACCTAAAATGAGAGCATGAATTGTGTATAAGATTTTACTTTGCAATTCTTTTAATATGTATGCTTGCTTATAAGACACAGGTTTGTTTATAGAACTAAAACTATTTAGCTTTGAAGACATTTTCATTATTTTTTATTTATTTTAAATATTTTATTTCTTTATTTGAGAGAGAGAGAGAGAGAGAGAGAGAGAGAATGAGAGAGAGACCCTCACAGAGCATGAGCAATGAGGAGGAAGCAAAAGCAAAGGGAGAAGCAGATTCCCTGCTGAGGAGAAAGCCCCATGCAGGGCTTGATTCCAGGACCCTGGGATCATGACCTGAGCCAAAGGCAGCCACTTAACCAGCTGATTCACCCAGGTGTCCCCCCTTTTTTTAATTTAAATTCCCTTCCTGAAGTTTTATATCAACTTTTACTAGCAAATACTATTTAAGAAACTGCCTCTGAGCTAAAAATTACCCAAGAGAACACGTTGTCTATCAAAATTTAATTTCAGAAAACAAAGTTAGACAATAAGTATTAATATTAATTTATGGAATTAGTGATTAACATAATCATGTAAACTTGTGTAGCCACCCTGCAAGACAGTATGGAGTTTTCCTTAAAAAGTTAAAGATAGAGCCACCCTAAACCCAACAGTTGCACTACTTGGTATTTACCCAAAGGATACAAAAACAGATTCAAAGGGGTACGTGCATCCTAATGTTTATAGCAGCATTATCAACATAGCCAAGATATGGAAAGAGCCCAAAAGTCCATCAATTGATGAATGGATAAAGATGTGGTATATATGTATGCATTTATATTATTTATTTATATTACTCAACTATCAAAATGAAGGGAATCTTGCTATTTGCAATGACTTGTATAGAGCTAGAGTATATTATGTTAATATATATGTTATATACGTTAATATATATGTTAATATATATGTTATATTATGTCAAATACCATATGGTTTCACTCATATGTGGAAACAAGACAGATAAACAAAGGGGAAGAGGGAGGAAGGGAGTGAAAGAGAGAGAGGGAAAGAAACCATAAGAGACTCCTAATGACAGAGAATAAACTGAGGTTCGATGGAGGATTGTGAGTGTGGGGTGGGCTGGGGGGTGATGGGTGTTATGGAGGTCACTCATGATGATGAGCACTGGGTGTTGTATGGAAGTGATGAATCACTGAATTCTACTCCTGAAACCAATATTGCACTGGATGTTAATGAACTAGAATTTAAATAAAATTTAAAAAATTAACAAACAAAAACATTAATCATGCTAAATGTATTGCGATATAGGGTATCTCTCTTTGATATTATTTGTTGTACAAAGCTATGTTACAATTCAATATCATCATGGATCATAATTTTTATCATTAAAAAGTAACACTGCTCTTGTAAGTGCTTTCATTTTTGATTTCCACATTTACAATGAGATTTCTCATGATCTTTTTGGGTGATTTTTATGTTTTTAAATTATTTCTCTTTGTCAAAACTTTCTTATTTATTTCTTTTTGGCTCCCTTCACCCATTTCTTCCATCTTCTAAAACGTGCCTTTGGTAACAACCAATCTGTTCTCTGTATCCATGAGTTTGTTTTTTGTTTTGTTTTAGAGTTCACATATAAGAGAGATCATATGATATTTGTCCTTCTCTGTCTGACTTATTTCATGTAGCATGTAGGTTGTTTCCATAGTATGGCTATTGTGAATAATGTTACAATGAACACAGGGGTGCATGTATCTTTTCAAGTCAGTGTTATTGTTTTCTTCAGATTAATACTCAGAAGTCGAATTGCTGGATGATATGGTAGTTCCATTTTTAATTTTTTGAGAAAGCTTCATATTTTTTTAATTTATTTATTTGAGGAACCTTTCAGAGTGGCTGCACAAATTAACATTTTCACTAACAGTCCACAAGTATTTTCTTTTCTCCACATCCTAAGTAACACTTGTCACTTTTTGTATGTTTGATAGTAGCCATTCTAACAGGGGTGAGGTGATCTTGTGGTTTAATTTATATTTCCCTGATGAGGAATGATGCTGAGCATGTACTTATTGGCCATCTCTATGGCTTTTTTTAAAAAAAAAAATGTTTATTCAGATGTTCTGCCATTTTTTTAAATAAAATTGGTTGTTTTTGTAATGGAGTGGTATAGCTTTTATATACTTTGGATATTAACCCCTTATTAAATATGTAATTTGAAAATATTGAATATTGTCTGCCATTTCATAAGTCACCTTTTCAGTTTGTTGATGGTTTCTTTTGCTGTGTAAAGGCTTTTTGAGCATTTTTAGCATGATATAGTCCCACTTCTTTTTGTTTTTGATATCAGACTAAAAAATTGTCAGCGAGACCTATGTCAAGGAATTTACTATCTATCTTTTCTCCTAGGAGTTTTGTGTTCAAGTATTTAATTGATTTTGAGTTAATGTGTTTGTGATAGTGGTTGAATTTCATTTTTTTGCATATGGCTATCCAATATTTTTAGCACCATTTATTGAAGGGGCTCTCCTTTCCCCATTATATATTCTTTTTTTATAAAGATTTTATTTATTTATTTGACAGAGAGAAACAGCTAGAGAGGGAACACAAGCCAGGGGAGTGAGAGAGAAAGAAACAGGCTTCCTGCCGAGCAGGAGCCAGATGTGGGGATTGATCCTGGACTCTGAGACCATGACCTGAGCGGAAGGCAGATGCTTAACAACTGAGCCACCCAGGTGCCCCCCCATTGTATATTCTTGCTTATTTTGTCATTTATGTGCTGTTTTCTGAGGATAACAAACAGTAGCATCAATCTTCCCAGCTTCCTCTAAAGGCTGTTAACAAAATATCCACCATTCATTTGTTGATTATCACTAAAGAATAGTTGTCAGAAACTGTTTCACAATCTAGTCTTTCTTAAACCTCATTAATTCTCAAATCTTCCAAGATATTTATTTCTTTCAACATGTTTTTGGCCCTACTGTGGGTGCCATGGCCTCATCTACAAATCTCCAGGGTCTACAAGGCCCCAACACAACCTTCAACTGGCACAATCTCACTCAACAACCACTTTTTTTTAATTTTTTTTTATTTATTTGACACAGAGAGATCACAAGTAGGCAGAGAGGCAGGCAGGGAAACCAGAGGAAACAGGCTCCCTGCTGAGCAGAGAGCCCGATGCGGGCCTTGATCCCAGGGCCCTGAGATCATGAGCTGAGCCGAAAGGAGAGGCTTTAACCCACTGAGCCACCCATGCGCCCAACAACCATTTTATTGGAGCTCTTACATTACTCTCCAAACTCTTATTTTTCATTTTTGATTTGGAAAATGGAATAATATATTTGTATAAAAAACAGGATTTTTAAAAGAAATTCTTTGTATTTAATAGCCTATTTATTCTCTCTTATAATATCTATGTCAAATTATAAAATTTTAAGCATTTTTGGTAGTACATTTTTACAAGAAATAAATTATTTATCTTTGATTTTCACTAGTTTGATTATGGTATCTCTGGCTATATTTTTATTTATATTTATGACACTTCAGGTTGTCTGCATTTCTTGAACCTGTGGAGTTTCTTGTTTGTTTCCAAACATTTATAAAATTCTCAACCCTAATTGCTTAAAATATTTGTTGTGACCTAGTCTCTCTTTCTGTCTCCACCTAGCATCTAACATCTGCATATTTGAACACTTTGTATTATCCTATAGGTTTCATGTGATCTATTTCATTTTTCTCCCTCACTTTTGTACTTCAGTTAGGATAATCTGTATTGTGACACCTTCAAGTTCATTAATTCTTTCTTCAGTTGTGTCTATTCTGACTTTAAGCCAATAATGTATGTGGGGGGGGAGGGTATGTGCATATTCTATATAGAGACAGGTGAGGATATATTAATTTATATGTTTTTTATTTGGGTCTGTTCATGATTTTTACTTTCTAAAATCCCCCCCAAAAATTCCCAAATAGTCCATGCATGTTGCTCAGTTTTCTAATATTATATATGCCATTGTTAATTTTAGGACTATTACTTTTAGGCCTCAGAATTCTGAGTCTGATCTAGTTCTCTTGACTATTCTCACTTCATGGTGGCTTGTATATCCTTACTTTTTTTGTATGTTTCATACTCTTTGATTGAATGCCAGACACTGTGTGAAAAAGAAGAGAGACACTGAGATAAATAATATTTATATGCCAAAATGAGCACAACACTTACCATGGAGGACTGTGTCAATCTAGTTTATAGTCAAGTGGATTTGGCTGGTTGGTTAGTTTAACTATATTCAGTGTACCAGAGATTTAAAAAGAAATTGCTGTTCTGTTTTTCTTAGTGCAAGGCTGAACTGCCTGAGGCTTTCTGTGTGTTCCTTCTCCAGCATTAGCTTTTGACAGGCCCAGGAACACTTTGGTAATGATAGGTTTCTCTTTGTACTTTTATACTTATCTCAGAAGAAGGTCAGGTTTACTATCCATTGTAAAAGTTACAAAAGGAGAACAAATTTTCAGTTTCCCTGCTCCTAATTCAACCTGAAGCGATCCTGTTTCACTCTGGGTTGAGTCTTAAGCTTGCTCAGCATTCATATTCCTCCAATAGAACTTCTTCCTATTCAGAGCAAGGTCCTAAACCCAAAGAGTTTTTCGAGTTTTTCTGGTTTTGTTTTTTGTTTTGCTTTGTTTGTTTTTCCTGGCACTCTCAGTTGTAGCAAGCCTTTGCCTCATAGCAATGCGTAATCAGAGATTATTATATGCCCTGCTCAGCCTGAGGTGCAGATAGCTTAAAGCCATGGAATTAAAGAGCTGTGGTAGGTAAATTTTCTGTACTTCCCACAGCAGCACAGAGCTTTTTCCTTGGGTTAATGCAGTCTCTCAACTCCCAGGCCTATGGCCCAGGATGTGTGTGTGTGTGTGTGTGTGTGTGTGTGTGTGTGTGTGTGTGTGTGTTGTGGTTTCCAGAGCACTGCTCAGTGCAAATGACTATTACCTTGGCAAATAGGCAGGTTGCTTTAGGTTCTCCTTCATCATCAGTCATTGGCAGGTCATGCCTCCTGTGCAGGCCGTATTTCTACCCTCACTCTCTCATTTCCTCTACGAATACTTGAGCTATGAAAAAGGTTGACAAATGGATGGAAATCTCTTCTTAGGCCTGGGTTTTTCAGAGATGCTAAATTATCATGATAGCCATTTTGGTATTTAATAATTTGTTAAAATTTATGTCATTCTCACCCAAATTAATTTTATCATAGCTTAGTCTTCTTTCCATTGTTATATCTTCGATGAAGCCCTTTCTGTGTACCATATTTTCTCTGAAAAGCATATTATCCATTGTAATTTTTTTTCACCAGATATCCCTGTGGTCTTTATTATAAGACTTTCTCTCATTTTTAACATAAAAGGGTTTTTTTCCTGCCTTTCCTGTTTTGTGCAAAAAAAGAAATCTTATTCTTTAATTTTAAAACATAATTTTAGAAGGATATATGGTGTTAAATACAAAATTTACTTGGTTTGCACCCTTAATAATGGGCAACATAGCCACATTTTTCTTCTCATTCTATTTCTCATAGTCTTATAAAAATATGGATATTTGACTAAGTTTCATGCTAAAAAATCAGAAGTCTACTGATAAATTAGAAATCCACTTTGTTTAGTATGTGACCATTCTTGATTAAATCAATCAGGTTCTAATTATTTCCAAAGAGCTACAATATAGACAAAAAGAAGAACAGACTCTGAATTGTTCATTGTCATTGTCAGTGAAGTTTCCTTATAGGTATGTACACCTAGGTACACAGCTATACAAACAGATTCATCCACAGTCTTCATTTTTCCACCTCTACTTTTATCTCCCATTCACAGAGAGACACTTTTTGGGACTTCACGTATATTTTTCCTAGACGTTTCTAGTTAATCTCAGACTCTGAATGGGGTCAGAGGCAATATGTTGGTACATTGATATTTGTTCTATGACAAAGTGGTGTTATTGCAAGTCTTTATAAGAGGACTTTTGCCAAGTTTCTCTCAAATCCTACAAAAATATTTAAATTAAATTAGATAGAGTGCATGGATCATTAAACTTTGCATTGCAATTGAATAGCAGAAATAACTTAGGTTTCTAAGGAAGAGAGAGTATTAGGGCACTAAGAAAAGAGTGTCTTTTTTGACTTTGCAGAGGCAAAATGCTTGTCTAAATAGATGATAAGCAGTCTTTGAATATTTGTAAGTTTTACAAAAAAACACAGGGTAGTTATGCCACCTGTAATAATGAAAATGACAATCTTTTCACCTATAGACTTATTTCAAATAGTAATTTGTAAGTGTTCTTTCAAGGAGAACTAGTAATTATATTTTTATTTCTTATATACACAGAAGTAATAGCAATTTATTCATGGATTTTTAATGAAACATACAAATTTTTAATCCCTGCTTAGCAGTTCTAGACTTACCATTATATGCTTTATAGTTTCTCAGTATATTTATCAGGTAACATTCTTATGAAATTTTTATGAAATTTATAACTTAAATCCAGAGCAGTACACAATCATAGTTGCAGTAGTAATGCATTTACATGAAGTAAACACACCTATGAGACCAGCACCCACAGGAAGAAACAGAATATATATATATCAGATATATTACCCAATACCTCAAAGCTTCCATCATATCCTTTTTGTTGTTGACTACCCTGCTCCCAAAATGAATAACAATCTCAGAATCTAAAATAATATAATGCTTTTTGCCATTTTTACACTTAATATCAAGTGAATCAACCAATATGTACTATTTCTTTCTAGCTTTTATTTCTTAATATTTTGCATATGATATTCATCCATATTAATATATTAGATTAGATTATAGTTTTTTCTTTTTTTTTAAATTTTATTAATTTGACAGACAGAAACACAGCCAGAGAGGGAACACAAGCAGGGGGAGTGAGAGAGGGAGAAGCAGTCTTCCCGCCAAGCAGGAGCCCAATGTGGGACTCGATCCCATGTCTCCGGGATCATGACCTGAGCCAAAGGCAGTTGCTTAACCACCTGAGCCACCCAGGTGCCCCTTTTAGATTATAGTTTTTCATTCTCATTACTGAATAGGATTCCCTTGCATGTATGTATCACAATTCATTAATCAGTTCTATAGCAGATGGACCTTTGGCTATTTTCCAAATGTTAACTGTTACAAATTTTGCCTAATATGAATGGACTTGTTAATGTGCGTGGCTGGACATATATGCTGGGAATATATGCAGAAGTGAAGTTAATTGGTCAAATAATGAGTAGGTTAGCTATAATAAGTACTACCAATCATATTTTTAAAGTTTTATCAGTTCACATATCTAACAACTGTATGTGAGAATTACAGTTGCTCCATGTTCTTCCAATATACGGAATTTTCTATTATTTTCATTTATCCTTCTAGTGAGATCACAATCCTGTTTTAATTTATATTCACTACCTTATGGCTAATGAAATAAAGTACTTTTTCATTATGTCTTATGTACATTTGAATATTATCTTTTATAAAAAGGTCATTTGGATCTTCTGTTCATTGTTTTAGAGTACCTTACCTTTTATTGCTTTATGGATGGTATTTATATATTCTGGAAACATCCATCATTATATGCACACATACATCAGTGTGCATATATTTTATATTTACCTTATTAAGTAGCCTGGAACATACTTCTCTAATATTTTTAAAAAAATATTTTATTTATTTATTTGAGAGAGAGAGAATGAGTGAAAGAGAGCAAGAAAGGGGAGAAAGTCAGAGGGAGAATCAGACTCCTCGTGGAGCTGGGAGCTGGATGTGGGACTCAGTCCCGGGACTCCAGGATCATGACCTGAGCTGAAGGCAGTGGCTTAACCAACTGAGCCATTCAAGCACCCATACTTCTCTAATATTTATGCATGTATATTAATCTAGAGAGATACTAAGAGTTGAGAGATGGAGGATACAGAAGACTATTGAAAGGTCATTTTGAAGCTATTTCCTTGAAATATTTCTTATGTCACAACAATACATTTGTTTGATGTTCCTGGGTCAAAATCCCTTGGAAAGAGATATTTTATCACATTAAAAAAGAAAAGGAAAAAAAAGAAAAAATCTCCACTCTCATTTTGGCCATAAATTTTTGCTTCATGTTTCCAGTTTGATCTTCAGAGGACACTACACTCAAGCTTTCATATCCTTCTTTTCATCAAAATCTTTAAGACAATTTCTAGAATTGATATTTCTTTCTTTCTTTTTTTTTTTTTGTTTTACTTACATAATGTTTTGTCCTCAAGACTCAAGACTTCTGTGGTCTGCCTTGTGATTTTTTTTGGCATTATAAAATTCAACTTTAATATAGTTAGATCATTTTAATGTTTAAAATATATTTTCATACATTCCATCTCTTATTTCTCATGACAACCCCATGACATTTGATATTTTGTTATTCTCAGACTGAGTTCATGAAGGTAAAATTTTAGTAAGGGGTGAATCTAAGACTCAATACTAATGCTTTTTGGATTTAGTTCTTTTATCCTTTTTTTTTTTAATTCTGGATCACATTCTTTTCTATTATCTTAATAGAAATTCTCTGTTTTATTTTTTTTTCTTTGACTAGTATAATGTTAAACAATAACATTCAGTTCTATCTCTGATATAGTTCAGTTATTCAGTTCTCCTCTTACCTTCCTTTCTTCCTTTGTCACCTCACATCTCCATAATAAGTTCATTTCCATGCTAACTGCTCCATGTGGCTTTCATCTATCTTCCTTCCCAACCACCCCATACAAGGCTAACAGACATATCTCTTACAAAGATAAATCTATTTACCTTTAAATATCCTCATGAGAATAACCCACTTACAATCCCCCAATAGTAATTGAATGTCTGACATTTAGACAGAGTCTTCCAAGATTTGGTTGAGTCTTATCTTGCTAATGTATGCCTTAATATGGTGGTGTAGTTAGACCATGACATTGAATTATATAATATCCGTATAGTAGTAAGGAACAATTCTTCTTAAATCATTGTCCCATACTTATATTCTCCTACATAACTAAGCATCTTCATTTTAAACTATTTACCACATAAATTATTTTTCTCTAAAATGCAACTTATAATTGTTTCTCTTCTTAGTTGAAAATCTTCTGAAAACTTGTATAGAAACTGATTAAGATAGGAAAATATGTAATCTTAAAATATTGTATTTTCCATCTAATCATTGTCTGTGCTCTAATACATGTCTTGTTCCTTTATAAATAATTTTGAAAAATCACATTTTTTCAAAAGTCATTTGAGGTTACTTTAGAGTAGACTGAGAATGACCACAGAGATTTTATTTCAATATTGATACTCAACAAAATTCCTGCTCAAATTCCCTTGTAATCATACCATATTGTTTGTGTCAGAGCCTAGAGAGTTAATATTAAATATCAGTCTTGATAAGACCCCAGGGATTTAAGAAAATCTTAGAGTCTTTTCTCTCTGATTCTCCAGGTTATCTACATGAAAATGGTTTTATTTCATTTAAAATTTTACATCTAAATAAAAGATAATTATTTTATTTCCAAGGATAATAATTTTATATGAACTTCCACCTAAGGGTATTTAAGAATGGTTTTGTCTTTGTAATGAAATTCTTCATATGAGTCACAGTGTACTTAAGTCATTTCCTATAATTTAGAGAATAATATACATACCATATTTGTTTTCATATCTCATTTTTGTTACTGTTATTCATTGTTTTGTTTCTTAAAGATTACCTGGCACAGAGAAGATACTTAAGAAACATTGTTTTAATGAAATTAGCAGATCCATTTACATTTGACCACATCATCTAATATCTCAATTTTTTAAAAGTTTTTTGTAAAGTAGGAATAATGAAGTGTATAAAGCATGGAATTGTTATTAAGTGAGATATTGAGCATAAAGCAATTCAGAATGCACAACACATCACAAACTTTCAATAAGCATGAGGATTTTATTATCTTTTAAAAATATTTTCAGAACTTTCTTAATGAATCTTAAGCAGTATAAGTTACTATACTCAGTTTTGATTATTTAGTTCATCAATTCCACCCTAAAAACACAAAGGCTTTCCTAGCATAGAGAACACTACTGAGAATATAATGTTGCCTGAGGCAATTTCTATGGGAAATCTCAAAATTATTTTTAAACAATAATAACAATGTTATTATGTGTGTATGTAGTGTTTCCTAGAGCTTCCATATAAATAGCCACAAGTTTAATGGCTTAAAATAACAGGAAATTTATTCTGTCACAGCTCAAGAAACTAGAGTATGAAATGGAGGTATCAGCAGGATTGTTTCCTTCAGGAGACTCTAAAAAAGTTGTTTCCCAAAAGGTGAAAGACCTATACTCTGAAAACTATAAAATACTGATGAAGTAAATTGAAGATAACACAAAGAAATGGAAAGGCATTCCATGTTCATGGATTGGAAGAACAAATATTGTTAAAATGTTTTTAGTACCCAAAGCAATCTACACATTTAATGTAAGCCCTATCAAATATCAACACCATTTTTCACAGGCCTAAAACAAACAATCCTAAAATATGTATAGAACTACAAAAGACCCCAAAGAGGAAAACCAAAGTTAAACGCAAAGAGAAGCTGGAGGCATCACAGTTCCAGACTTCATGTTACATTATTAATGCTGTAGTGATCAAAATAGTAGGGTTACTGATACAAAAATAGACACATATGTTGGGAGCCACCCAGATCTCAGAAGCTGACGAAGACACCATGGGGAAGATGGCTGTAGAAGCACAGCTCCTGCCTCACTGAAAACTCACTGACTTCCATAAGTCTCAGTGAGAAGGTAGCAGTAGATCAAAGCTCCTGCCCCTAGAAAATGACCCCACGAGGCCTGATGTGGTCACAGCGAGGAAAGGGCAGTCTGAGCCTCACTTCTGCGACGGTATGAAACTGGCATCTCCTCTTTCTACTGATTGGTCTTTATCCTAAAAACAAAGCACATTACTTTTGACAGGACCCCAGCATGCTCTAGGCCAAACCGAGACTCCCTTACAGTCCTTAGGAGTGCACTTCTTGTACTTTCCCTTTTAATTTCCTGCAACTCCATGGAGGAGATTGTCAGGGCTCCTGAATGGTTAAATAAAGGGCTTAATATAAGAAATAAAACTATACCAACGGGGTGCCTGGGTGGCTCAGTTGGTTAAGCAACTGCTTTTGGCTCAGGTCATAATCCTGGAGACCCGATCGAGCCCACATCGGACTCCCTGCTCAGCGGGAAGCCTGCTTCTCCCTCTCTCAGTCCCTCTGCTTGTGTTCCCTCTCTACCTGTGTTTTACTCTGTGTCAAATAAATAAATAAAATCTTAAAAAAAAAAAAAAAAAACTATACCAACAAGAACATTGCCACGCACACAAAGGATCCATAAGTAAAGAGTTCCACACTCAGTCATAGAAAACAGGCTTGAACAAGCGCTTTTATCTCTGAAAAATAAATCATCTTTCTCTTTGATGCCAGATAGACTATCTTCTGCCCATTATATTAATAATATAACTTAAACTCTGTATATAGCTCATCTAAGCCTTCCAGTGCTTTCTTGTCTGTAAACCTGCTTAAAAAACACCATATTATTAGTCTACCCTTTATCGTCTAGGCGCCAAATGTAAAAAAATTGTAGAAAAGCTTACTGATTAACATGTCCTTGATTTGGATGAAGGAGTTGACTCTAAATTGTAGATATGTGCACCTAAGAAAACATGTTTTGCTGATTAAAGCACGATGTTTCACAAAAGCACGATGTTTCTGTAACAAAGACATTTGTGTAGTCAAAAATCATTCTCTGTAAAAAAAATTTTCCTTTAGGAGAATCTTTAACTTGTTGCCTATAAATAGAGATACTGAAAGCCAGCAAGTCAGAGATGCCTGGCAGGTGATTGGAAAGAATCCTCAGGGCTCTCTCATTTGCCGACACCATCCTTCCTTCAGGGACTCGGGGTTCAGCTGGAGTTGGCCTCTGGCACACCTAAATGAAGTACTCAGAAATTAGCCCAAAAACATTTGATAAATTAGTCTTTGACAAAGCAGGGAAAATTATCCAATGGGGGAGGCATTCTCTTCAACACATGGTGCTGGGAAAACTGGACAGCATCATGCAGAAGAAAAAGAAACTGGACCGTTTCTTACATGAAATACAAAAATAAATTCACGATAGATTAAAGACCTAAATGTGAGATCTAAAACTATAAAAATCCTAGAGAAGAACACAGACAGACAGTAACCTCTTTGACATTTTTGACATTGGCCATAGCAACTTCCTTGTAGATATGTCTCTTGAGGCAAGGAAAACAAAAGAAAAAATAAACTATAGGGATCTCATCAAGATTAAAAATTTCTGCACAATGAAGAAAACAAACAATAAAACTGCAAGGCAATTTATGGAAAAGGAGAAGATATTTGTAAATGACCTATATGATAAAGGGTTAGAATACAAAATATATAAAGAACTTATAAAACTCAACCCCCAAAAAACAAATAATCCAATAATAGATGGGAAGAATACATAAATAGACATTTTTTTCAAAGAAGACATACAGATGGCCAACAGACACATGAAAAGATATAAAGAAATGTAAATAAAGAAATATAAATCAAAATAATGAGATATAACCTCACACCTTCCAGAATGGCTAAAATAAACAACACAATTAATTATTTGAATTTTGGAGTTAAAATTGGTATTACTTGTATATCCTATGGTAGAGAGATGATTTTCCTTCCCCACAAAGATAGTTGTGTTGGGGCGCCTGGGTAGCTCAGTTGCTTAAGCTACTGCTTTCAGCTCAGGTCATGATCCTGGAGACCCGGGATTGAGTCCCACATAGGGATTCCTGCTCAACGGGAAGCCTGCTTCTCCCTCTCTCAGTCCCTCTGCTTGTGTTCCCTCTCTAGCTCTGTTTCTCTCTGTCAAGTAAATAAATAAAATCTTAAAAAAAAAAAAAAGATAGTTGTGGTTTTTCCATAACTTTACTAATCCATCTTCTATGAACACAACTACTGTGATTTTTTTAACAAATGTTTTTGTCATTAGCTAATGATGATGATTCTTACTCTGTGAACACTTACAATATTTTTTATTCTTATAATAGCTAAGAAATGGAAGCAACCTAAGTGTCCATCAATAGATGAATGGATAAGGAAGATATATAAATATATACGTGTGTGTGTGTATAATGGGATAATGCAGAACCATGAAAAGCACAAGATTGTAGCATTTGAAACATGAATGAACCTTTAGGATATCATGCTAGGTGAGATAAGTCAGACTGAGAAAAACATATAAACATATACCATATGATTCCACTCATTAGTGGAATCTAAAAAAAAAAAAAAGAAGAGGAAATAAACAAAAAGCATAATCAGAACTATATATACTGAGAAGAAACTGATAATTGCCAGAGGGGAAAGGTGTGCAGACCAGGTAAAATGGGTGAAAGGGAGAAGGATATACAGACTTCCAGTATGGAATGAGTAAGACATGGGAATCAAAAGTAGAGCATAAAGAATATAAACAAGAAATTGAGCTGAAAATACTAGTAAAGTGTGCTTGCATGGTTCAGTCAGTTAAGGATCTGTCTTCAGCTGAGGTCAAGATT
Organism: Spilogale gracilis; assembly: GCA_004023965.1. Taxonomy (NCBI): domain Eukaryota; kingdom Metazoa; phylum Chordata; class Mammalia; order Carnivora; family Mephitidae; genus Spilogale; species Spilogale gracilis. The sequence goes on from PITA01011910.1 coordinate 22,518, forward strand.
TTAGGGTCCTTGGAGCACCTACGTGGCTCAGTCATTAAGCATCTGCCTTCAGCTCAGGTCTTGATCCTGGAGTCCTGGGATGGAGACCTGCATTGGGCTCACTGCTTGGCAAGAAGCCTGCTTCTCCCTCTCTCACTCCCTCTGCTCCTGTTCCCTTTCTAGCTGTGTTTCTTTTCCATCAAATTAATAAATAAAATCATTAAAAAGAAAAAGATTTCAGTGTCTTGGGATCCAGTCTCATGTCTGGCTCCCTGCTCAATGAGGAACCTGCTTCTCTCTCTTCCTCCTCCTCTCTCTTTCCTGCTCATTCTCTCTCTGCTTATCTCTGTCTCTCACTCTTAAATTAAAAAAAAATATTGAAAAATTTGAAATAAATCAAGCTTTCTTGCAGTGCAATAAATATGTGATAAAATTCAACAATTTTAAGTATATATTTTGATGAGTTTTGACAAATGTCAGCAGTTATATATTCAGCATCTAACTCATGATACAGAGCATTTTCACCAAGCCTACGTTACTAGGGTCACTTTGCAGTCAATTTTCTCCCCAAAGAGCCCGGCCCCTGGCAACAACTGATCCATTTCCTTCTCCATATTCTTCCATTTCCTGGTGTGTCACATAAGCAGTATTGTAAGCAGAGTCTTTGAGTCTGCCTTCTTTCTCTTACCATTATGATTTTGAGGCTCAAGGTTCATTGCCTACATCATCTATCTGTCCATTACATTTTTTATTAAGTAATATTCTACTTTATATATACAATGCTATTGGTGCATTATCCTATTAATTAATATATTCATTATTTTGTGTTTGAATTATTATGAATAAGTCTGTGTAAAAATCTTAGTGTGGACCCATGGTATCATTTGTCATGAACAAATACTTGGGAGTAGAATTGGTGCATAACATGGTAATCGAATATTTAACTACATGGAACTGTCAAATGATTTTCCAGAGTGGCTTTACCTTTTATATCCCTATGAACAATAATGGGATTTCCAGTTGTCCCAAGTAGCCTCAAAATCTTGGTACTGTCAGTGTTTTTCATGCTAGTCATTTTGTTAAAATTGTTGTAAAATCTCATTATCATTTTAATATCCATTTCCCTGATGAAAAGTAAGTTGACCATCTTTTCATATCCTTTTTGGCAACAGATTTTACATATTCTTTGTTGAAGTTTTTGTTTGTCTTTGTTGTCCATTTTTTAATTAGATTGTATGCTTATTTTCAATCTGAAATTGTTATATAGGATGAAATAAAATTCTTTGTCAGATTTATATTTTGCAAATACCTTCCCCATTCTTTTTTAAAAAAGATCATTTTGAAGTATCTTTCAAAGAAAGAAATATTTTTCAGTGATCTACAGGGCTTTAATTAAAAAAGTTATTTCTAAAATATTTAATATTCCAATTTTTTCTTTATGATTTGTGTAGTTATGTTTATTTTCACAGATATTTTCCACTAATGTTTATCTTGTCTTTTTTCACTGATGTTTATTTTTATGTTTAGCTTTAATTTGACTTCTACATTTAGGTTGATAGTCCATTTTGAACTAATATATATGTTAGTTATATATAACTTCATATATATGTATATATATTCATATATATGTGTTCATATATATATATATGAAGTACAAAAGGAATGGGTCAAAGAATTTTAAATATACATACACATATATTTTTATTAATAATTTTTAGAGCCACCTCAATTCACAACAAAATTGAGCAAAAGGTATAGATTTTCCACTGTAAAGGATTTCTAACAGTGCCAGAGACATTTGCTGAAGATTCTCTTTTCTCTCTTTGAGTTGCCTTATACTTTTATTTTAAAGTTTTTTTGTTTGTTTGTTTGTTTTGTTTTATTCATTCATTTGAGAGAGAGAGACCAAGATAGTGAACAAAGTGCATAAGAGGGGAAGGGTCAGAAGGAGAGGGGGAAGCAGACTCTGCTGAGCAGGGAGCCCAAAGCCTGGCTTGATCCCAGGACCCCAGGATCATGACCTGAGTGAAAGGCAGATGCTTAACCAACTGAGTCACCCAGTACCTCTGCCTTTTACATTTCCCAAATGCAAATGATTTGTTATATATGCACCTATTTCTATTTCTCTTCTTTTTATGGCTTAATTGTTCTATTTATCGGTTTTTATGTCCGTAGTAACCTGTATTGTTGATTATGGCTGTATAATAATTTTCTAAAGCAGGTCTTTTAAGCCCTCAAACTATATTCATCTTTTACAGAATTATGTTGTCTACTCAGGCTCATTTTTGCCATGTTTTCTTATTGCTAGTTTGATAAAATTTCATTTTTCTCAGTTCTTTGTGTCTAATGTATAGGCATATTATAATATTATATATAAAAATATATTACAGCTAACCTATAATCTTGTTTATGATATATATAGGTATATCTATATATCTATATCCTTTTTGCAAATAAGATAGACTTTCTACTTCCCCTGTAGTATGTCTAACTTGCTTACACTGCCTAGGACCTCCCATGAAATGTTGAATAAAAATTAAAATGAGTGGGATTCATTGTTCTATTACTGAGGCCTGTATCAGCCTCTTGAGTTTCTTTTGAAGTTTCAATGTTATCTTTTTTGGGGAGGAGGCACTTTTATATTTATTTATTTTTAAGATTTTATTTATTTATTTGACAGAGAGATCACAGGTAGGCAGAAAGAAAGGCAGAGAGAGAGAGGGGGAAGCAGGCTTCTTGCTGAGCAGAGAACCCAATGTGAGGGTCAATTCCTAAAATCATGACATGAGCTGAAGGCAGAAGCTTTAACCCACTGAGCCACCCAGGCCCCAAGGACACTTTCACTTTTAACTTATTTGTGTCTTTGATTTGTGTCTATCGGATGGATATTTTTGTCTTTTTCATTATTTAGTTTATCTTTCATCATCTAGTTTTATATTGAAGAGGTTTCATTTCTTATAATTTTTGATACGGCTTAAATCTGGTATCTTCTTGTTTTCTGTTTTCTCATCTGCTCTAAGTCCTTTTTTGTTTGCTTCATGCTTTCTATGATTTTTTTTATACCATATATATTATGTTCCATTGGATTTTTTAGCTATTTTTGTTCTTTCTTTTTTAATAATTGCTCGTGTTTTGAAATATACATCTTTTTTTTTTAGTAAGAAGGGCTTTTTTTTTTTTTTAAGATTTTATTTATTTGACAGAGAGAAACACAGCCAGAGAGGGAACACAAGCAGGGGAAGTGAGAGAGGGAGAAGCAGGCTTCCCGCCGAGCAGGGAGCCCGTGTGGGACTCGATCCCAGATCTCCAGGATCATGACCTGAGCCGAAGGCAGTTGCCCAACCAACTGAGCCACCCAGGCATCCCTGAAATATACATCTTTAACATTACTTTTGACCTTCAGAGTACATTAAACTACCTATAATGTATGAACAGTACAAAAGGGCACTTTTAATTTTTCAGTCATTATTGTCAAACATTTTACTTTTACATGTATCTCACAGAGCATTGTCATTTCCTTTTTAAAAGCAAATGATAGGGGTGCCTGGGTGGCTCCATTGTTGAGCCTCTGCCTTTGGCTAAGGTCATGATCCTGGAGTCCCTGGATCCCGCCCTGCATGGGGCTCCCTGCTCAGCCAGAAGCCTGCTTTTCTCTCTCTCATTATCCCTGCCTGTGTTCCCTCTCTCACTGTGTTTCTGTCAAATAAATGAAATTGTAAAAAAATAAAAAATAATAAATAAAAGCAAATGATATCTTAAATACTATTAATATATAAATAATCATCTTTTATACCTCCACATGTTTACCTTTTCTAACATTTTTCATTCATTTTTTATTAGTATAATTTTATTCTAACTTTAGTACCTACTTTTATCTTTCATTTGGGCAGGTTCAATGGATTCTATCTTTATTGCCTAAAGAAATCATTACTTCCTTTCACTTTTATAATACATTTTCTGTGTGTTTATAATCCTATGCCGACTTATTGTTCTTACAGCAAATTAATATTGCCATTTCATTATTTCCTTCATTGTCTGACTTTATGGATTTCTGATAAGAAATCTATTATTTGAATTATCTTTATATTTATGCTTACCTGTATCTTTTTATCTAGTTGCCTTTAAGATCTTAAATTTAGGGGTGCCTGGGTGACTCAGCAGGTTAAAACCTCTACCTTTGGCTCAGGTCATGATCTCAGGGTCCTGGGATCGAGTCCCACATTGGGCTCTCTGCTCAGTAGGGAGCCTGTTTCCTCCTCTCTCTCTGCCTGCCTTTCTGCTTACTTGTGATTTCTCTGTGTGTCAAATAAATAAATAAAATCTTTAAAAAAAGGTCTTAAATTTACCTCTACATAAGCCTTATGTTGGAGTTTTTAATGTTTTTTATGACCATATTTCACTTAATTTCTCAACCTATGAGTTGGGATTTAAACAAATTTTGAAATATTTCGCCATTATTCTAATGCTTAATTATAAAGTAATAGCATATATTTTTAGGCCACTTGATATTATTCTTTGATTCATTGATGCTTTTGTGCTCATTTTTCTGTTTTCACTTTAATTGTCTTATTTTGAATAATGTCTATTGTTATGGCTTCACGTTCAATAATATTTCTGCTAATTTATTGATAATCCCATCCAATGTATTTTTTTATTATGGCTATTGTATTTTTCATTTCTAGTGATTACATTTAAGGCTTTTTCATATCTTCTATTGTACTTTTCATGGACATGTTTCCTTCTACATTACTAAGCATATTAAAGATATTTATAATAGACAGTGTAATGTCCTGTCCTCTAATTCCATTAAATCTGTCAGTTCTGTGTTTATTTCAACGGGTTAGAGTTTTATATTTAATTCTTGTGCTCTGAATTACATTTCTTTAAGGAGTTTTGGACTTTTTTTTGTAGGTGGCATGAACTTATTTTACTTAGAATCAGTTTGATCTTTTGAGATTTACTTTTTTATTTATTTTTTAATTTATTATTTTTCAAAGATTTTATTTATTTATTTGCCAGAGAGAGACACAGCGAGAGAGGGGGTGGGTTGGGAAGAGGGTGGGAGAGGTAGAAGTAGGCTTCCTGTGGAGCAGGAAGCCTGTTCCAGGGCTCAAACTCAAGATCTTGGGATCATGACCTGAGCTGAAGGCAGATGCTTAATACCCGTGAGGTTTGCTTTTAACCCTTGTTATAATGTGTCCAGAACTTACCAAAGTCTAATTTGATAAGGTGATACACTACTGAGAATTGTCTCTTAGGACACATATTTATTGGGTTCTTTTCAGAGTGGCTGATGAGAACTTATGCTATGTTCATTCCCATGTGAGCTCCAGAAACTTCTTAGCTGCTTTCCACTGCCTCTTAGAATTTCCCTCTATAGTGCACAGATCAGCATTCATCCAAAGATTTGAGGAGACTCTTTTGAATATCTCCAAAGGTTTCTCTTTGTTTTTCTATGTAGCTTCATTTTTATCTGATGTTATGCCCTGCCAATTCTAACTGACTTGACATCTTCAAAATCTGGTCTTTGTCTCTTCAACTTAGCAAGAATGCCAGGATTTCTTTGAATGCCTCTCCCTCCCTTGAGTCTGGAAAACTTTATCCACAAAGTAAGCAAGGAAAATCATAAGATTTTTCTGGATTCACTTGCCTCAAGTATCACAATCCTGTGTTGTTTGCTCATGCCTGATAACATCTCATACTGGTGTTTGGATTTCCCTGCATATGTGATGATGGTGGAAGGGATGTAATTACTGTAATAGTTAATTTTCCATAGATAGAAGAAGGAGTTTGTGCAGTGTCTTTACATGTATTACTTATGTCATCCTCACAGGTCCAAGAAGTAAGTTGTATCAAATTATCCTATTGTCAGTTTAGTTAGACTGGGAACAAAACTTTCCAAAATTCAATTTCCTGTTTATACATAGGTTAAAGTTCACCAAATCAGGAACTTTCAGAAGGCAAGTGATGAAGAAGTGTGGAATTTGCCATCACTCCCTGAATGTAGCTTTGGTTAAATCTGATGACAGATGTGAGGCCCCAGGAGACCTCAGTGTGCCCACTGACTCAACTCATTGTCCAGTTCTTTTTGAGGGCGGGTTCTACTATCTAACAATAAATCCTGGTCTACCAGTGGGCCTTGGATAGAGACTCACAGAGGCCACAGATTCACAGCCTAAGTCTCACAGCTCCCTGTTTGCGTTTCCCTTTCTGTAGCTGAGTATGTGCTTCTCCGACAACACGTGACTCAGCTGAGTCCCTCTTACCTGTGTTCTGACATTCATCTTCCTTTCTTTTTACACAATTGCACAAACTTTAATTTCTATGATAGATCACTTCTCACAGAATTCACTGTGGTTCCATTTCCGTTAGTTAACCTGTGCTGATACAGAAGGAATTATGATGATCTCTAGTTTTTAAATAAATAAAATAAGAAATGGAAGTAATTTGAATTTTTTTAAGTATTAAAAATCTAATAGATGGTAGAGCTAGGATTTAGATCCAAGAACTCTGTTTCCAAAATCCATTATTTTATTCAGCATGCCATATCGACTCTTTAAAGCTCTGCACTTAACAGTAGTAACGAATATCTCTTGTTTTTTAGCACAATATTTTTATGACTATACGTGTTAAAATATTCAGGGGTTTTTATTTATTGGCAATTTTCACATGCATACTAATGACTACAGAATATTAAAATTAAATTCAAGACTATATTTTGTTTTTGTTTTATGTCAGGGATAGTATATATAAACATAATCATTCTATGAATAACAATATTAAGGAATGGACTATCTGAAAAAAGATATCTAAATAAGAAATAATTATTGATAGAAGTTTTATAAATTCAAATATAAATTTACATTATCTTATATTACCTTATATTCTTTCCTCTGTCATAATTTATGCCATGAGTTCTATTTCTCTTAAGAATTTACTTTTAAGGGGCGCCTGGGTGGCTCAGTCCAGTCGTTTAGTATTTTTTTTTTTTTAAGATTTTATTTATTTATTTATTTGACAGAGAGAAACACAGCAAGAGAGGGAACACAAGCAGGGGGAGTGAGAGAGGGATAAGTAGGTTGCCCACCAAGCAGAGAGCCTGATGCAGGGCTCGATTCCTGGAGGCCAGGACCAGGACCTGAGCTGAAGGCAGAAGCTTAATGACTGAGCCACCCTGGCTCCCCAAGCATTTACTTTTAAATAGGTACACTCATTATGTATTTTGTATGGAAGAATAGAGACTTCAGTTGCCTTTTTTTTTTTTTAAGATTTTATTTGTTTACCCATGGAGGGAGGGGAAGAACCAGGATCCCCACTAAGCAGAGAGTCTGATATGGGGCTAGATCCAAAGACCCTGGGATTATGACCTGAACCGAAGGCAGACACTTAACCAATTTAGCTACCCCTGGTGCCCTAAGACTCCAGTTATTAAATAGTGATCTCAAATGCCTGAAAATATGTAATATTTCAGTGAATACTTCCATTCATAGTAAATTAAAATGAATAATGTATACTTAAATTTGTGTATTTAGTAAAATGGAATAGATAAAATATAAAATAGATAAAATATATTTTATTGGGGCTCAGTTTTTAAGCGTCTACCTTCAGCTCAGGTCATGTTCCCAGAGTCCAGGGATCAAGCTCTGCATTGGGCTCCCTGCTCAGTGGGAAGCCTGCTTCTCCCTCTCTCACTCCTCCTGCTTGTGTTCCCTCTCTGGCTGTGTTTCTCTCTGTCAAATAAATAAATAAAATCTTGAAAATAAATGTTTTATTAACTCATATTTTTGTTCCTAAACACAAAATAATTTTTTAAAAAGTAGAAAATATTTTTATTGCTTTACTTACTTATTCAAGACATATGCAATTTCTTCTGTTTCAGACACCTACATTTTATAAGTAATGCTTTTCATTAGTGTTGATTATCTTTCTAAATGCCAGAGTATATATTAAATATAATTCAAATCACTAGGCAGTTAATTGTGTGAAGAAAGTTTACTTAATGTCAACTAACTTTGCAAATTGTTATAATAGTTTAAAATCTACTGTCATTTGTTAGACAATCAGCAAGGTACCTGGTTCAAATGATAGAATACTGATAAAACTAGATAGTACTTTACTTTTGTTTATAAAAAAAAAAGCCTACATTTAACGTTCAAATGAAGACTTAATTTTTGTTTTCATTTACAAAAGGCTTCATAGATTTTCATGTACATATTTGATTTTAAATTGCCAAAGACTTAGAATTTAAAAATATATATAAAATAATACATACATAAAACAAATAGTACAAAGATACTTCATGGGATGTTAGGACACAGAGTTACCTCTCCTGGACCTATAAATTGGTTTATAAATGATTTTGAACCACTGTTTTCTTATCTTTAATATATAAAGGAAGACATTGCAGCAATCTCTTCCAGATATATAATTACATGAGCTTTGATCTAAGTAGTTAACATTTTGAAATATTCCCAATGTATTTTCACTGCCTCGTTGGTCAACTTTACTGTGAAAAATTCTACCAGTGTAGTAGGACAGGAAGATGAATCTTAGCGATCTGAAGAAATATCAATATTGTCATAAATAAAATGATATCACATAAATTTAACTTTTGGAGAACATCTTTAAAAGAAACTCATAACCAAATAATGGCCTGAAAGTAGAGGATATCCAATTACTAAGGCTACAGAAAGTTGGCTTTGTTTTGAACTTAAAGTTCTTTCTTGGGGTGCCTGAGTGGCTTAGTCATTAAGCATATACCTTCAGCTCAGATGATGATCCTGGAGGTCCACATCCAGCCCTGCATCCAGTCCCGCATCAGGCTCCCTGCTTGGCGGGAAGCCTGCTTCTCCCCTCCCACTATCTCTGCTTGTGTTCCCTCTCTCGCTGTGTTTCTCTATGTCAAATACATAAATAAAATATTTTAAAGATAAATAAAAATAAAAATCTTTTCTTAGTGATCACTGATTATAATTTATATAATTTATAATTACATAATTTATACAATTTAAATGACTTATACTTGGGTAATCATCCCATGATGACAAATTATGGCAGTACCCAGGTTCTAAACCTGCCTTCATGGCATAAAAATACCTGATTTATGTATGCAATATTTGGTAGTTAATGTTAGTCATTTTTTTTTTTAAGATTTTTTTTTTTTTTAATTTATTTGACAGAAAGAAACACAGCCAGAGAGGGAACACAAGCAGGGGGAGTGAGAGAGGGAGAAGCAGGCTTCCTGCCGAGCAGGGAGCCTGATGTGGGACTCCATCCTCGGGTCTCCTGGATCACGATCTGAGCCGAAGGCAGTGGCTTAAACAACTGAGCCACCCAGGTGCCCCAATGTTAGTCATTTTGGGTTACCATAATAATATAATATAGAGTAGGTGGCCTAAAGTTCAGAAATATATTTTCTCACAGTTCTGGAGTCTAAAAGTTTAAGATAAAGTTGCCAACATGGTCAGTTTCTGGTGAGACCTCTGTTCCTGGCTTTCAGATGGCAGCCTTCTTGCTGTGTCTGCTTCTGGTGGGGAGAAAGTGAGGGAGCAAGTCCTCAGGTATCTCTTCTTTTTGGGGCTCTGATCCCATCATGAAGACTTTACCTCATTGACCTCCTCTAAACCCAATTATCTCTCAAAGGTCATATCTCTAATTACCATCCCAGGTGGAGTTAAATGGCTTTAACATATGAAATTGAGGAGCACACAATTCAGTACATAATCATGGTGTTCCTATCATTTCATGTTCACATTTTATAGCCTTTTGACTTTATTTTAGCTTCAAAGACTCTTACTTTCTAGGAAATACATCTGTATTTATAAATAGGTGTCTCCCTGCCTACTGGGGAGTTGAGTGTCACTAGAACACACTTCTATGTATTATATGTTCTCATCTTGTAGCTTCCTCCCTACTCTTTCAATCTGACAATGATATTTTGCCTTATGTATGCGAGCTGCTACACATTTGATTTTAGTTTTTTTCTGTTTGAATCAACTCTGTCCGTTCCAAGGTGTTTCTTCAACAATAAAAATTTAATGAATCAAAACTAATAACCAGTTTATATTTATTTCAGCAAATTACAGTTATATTTTCCAGGCTATCTTACTCAAAGACAGGGACTTTTTTAAGTGTATATTCAGTTGAAAGAAGAAATTGCTTTTTCAGTTATAAGTATCATGAAAATTACATAATTTATAAGTAGATATTGACTCTATAAAATGAACATGGAAATTTATTGACCACAGTATATATCTTTATCCAGGTAACTTGAGAAATAATCTTGATATTCATAGAAAATTTAAATCAATAAATGCATTATTACTTATGGCCAAAAACTATAAGCAAACTGTGAGAAGGATTAATATTACCGTCTTGTGAACTGTCTTGACATTTTAAGAATTACCTTTAAGATTTCAGTTCTAAAGAGTAGCATCACTTAAAATTATTTAGCAACCAAAATATGTGTTATGCAATGTCCCAAGATTGCAACCATATGGAGAAGCATTAGGTAACTAGCCAAATCAAAGCCTAATAGGTGACACTGTATCTAGGCTTTCATTCATTTAATTGACTAATAAATTTTAATATTCAACAAATTATACTCATAATGACCCTTTTATTTTTATATCCACTTGAAGTTTGGTTTTAAATAATAGGGTGGTTCCTTATATCACCAACAATTTTTCATGCAAGATTTAACTGCTTCATATACTGGTGTGAGGTGACATAGATTCTGATACCTGTTTTTCCTCTGTGAATTTGAGCATTTTGACTTAATAAAAAATTTGATTTTAACCATAAAAGCATTGAGTCTGATATTGCAGGGATAGAAGGCGAAAGGAAATACTGTCCTTGCACTTAAGGAGCTTACCAGTCCTTTCAGTTGTAGATGAAAGTAAGAAAACTCTGGAAGTTATAAGACAACATAGGTTGTAAAGGCCTTTGAAGAGATTGTTTAAAATTAGAAAACTAAAAAGGAGAACGTATGATAATGATGAGATAGCATTCAAGGTGGACTTTCAAATTTCTGTGGAATTTCAAAAGACAGTAATGGAGAGTGGGTCAAAGGGCACCGCACTCAGAGTAACAACAGGGGAGGAAGAGGGAAATGGATAAAAGTAAGCAACATGCCCAGAAAGAGCAAGCCAGAAACCGTTATTCTAGAGTGAGCACATGTAGAGGAATAATAGTGTATAAAAATGGAAAAGAAGTTTAGAATCATATTGTAGACTAATTTAATTGCTAGAACTTTATTGACTAACTGAAGAAATAATTTATTTTGGACTACAATTTCAGGCACCATATCACATTAAGAACACATACTTCACATTACAAGAAACACCAGGCCTCAGGAGTATGCTGTCTTGGAGGAAAACAGAAACAGATAGCATAATTCAAGAATATACCTAAACTACAATTATATGATTCTCAGAACACTATGACAGAGAGGTACACAGTATTTGAGGATGTATGATATATCTGATTTCTTCAGATGAACCAAAGAATTATCCAAAGAAAAAGGTTTGAGTTCAGAAGGTTGGAGGTAGGAGGAGTACAACAGAGTATTCATGCATGTGAGAATATATGTGCCCAATAAAGGCCAGTGCAGCTGGGTCAGAGATAGGTAAGTACTGTCCTGCTATATGGGAGGTGGGAAAGATAAGACATTCCCAGATGCTGTAGGAGCTTTTATTTGCTCTTTATTGTAAAAGTAATAAGAGATTATTTAAGTGAATAACAAGAGGAAGATTTGCATTATCAAAACTTGATTTTAAAACCATAACACTCACTATTGAGCGAAGAAGAGTTGGGAAAGACAAGAGATTTGGAGAAAGGGAAAGAAAAATGTCACCACAATGAGCCAGTTGAGAGATAATGATTGCACCATATAAATATTTTGGAAATAGATACATGTGTGCTATTTAAGAAATATTTAGATTGAAAATGGAAAGTACATGGTGTAAAATTAGAAATTAGAGAAACAGAATTATCCAAAGTTATTCTTTGCACTAGATTATAATATGTTTGGTTCAATGATGGTTATATTCATTGTGGTAGAGAATCCAGATGTAACTGAAAAATAAAATCCTTTAAAGTAGGAAGTCCATAAACTCAGCTTCAAGTAGCTATGGGGTTCTTTTGAAGTAAGCATCCAAGCAAAAACGATTTGCAAAGAGTGAGTCTAGACTGGATATAGAATTGAGTGCGTAATCTTTGCACATGTTATTATTGGTGTTGGAGCAGAAAATGAACACTCCTATAGAGCAATAAAAATGTAAAATGTACCCCAAAATGCTGACCAAGTAGAGTGGGAAAAAGGTGAAAGGAGATCAGAAAAGGAAATGAATAAGAGAAAGCAAAGAGTGTAGTCACAACACTGTTTCAAGAATCAACAAGAGCAGTAAATCCTGAGACAGCAAATAAAAGAATATTGACCACTAGATTTCAGGTGGAGAAATCAATGAAGATGTTAGAAATGCTACTTCAGGGATGTTACAGTATAGAAAAGAGATTGTTCTGGGTTAAGGAGAAAGTGGCAAATAAGGAAATGGAGCCAGTGTTTATAGGTACCTATTTCAAGGATTGGTCTACATAAGGGGTGAGAAGTCTCCAATTGGAGAAGCATACAATTAAAATGGAGGATTTTTAAAAATTGGACTATTGAGTATATTCAATGGGAAAATGGAATTGAAGAAAAATGGGGTCATTCCATCTGGGACATAGTATAAATCATTAATTTTTCTTAATAAGAATGACAAAATTTCCTTTGAAAGTTAATACACCTCGGGGCGCCTGGGTGGCTCAGTTGGTTGGGCAACTGCCTTTGACTCAGGTCATGATCCTGGAGACCCGGGATCGAGCCCCACATTGGGCTCCCTGCTCGGTGGGAAGCCTGCTTCTCCCTCTCTCACTGCCCTGCTTGTGTTCCCTCTCTAGCTGTGTTTCTCTCTGTCAAATAAATAACATCTTTAAAAAAAAAAAAAAAAGAAAGTTAATACATCTGAATTAAAATGATGACTATGTGCTAAGCTCCTCTTGAAAGAGGCAACAGAATAAAAGGGCTGATGCACTCATGTGTACCTGTGGACATTCAGAGTTGATGTGTATTTATGGCAAAGAGATAGAAATAGAAAAATAAGGGAACTGATGTAATAATTTTGAAAAAAAAATAGCATTGATTGCCATTGGTAGATGTTTTCACCTGGACATTGGAGTAGGTGGTGAAATACTTTGTAGGGATTATGAGTATTACCCCACAGATATGCTGAGTAACTGCAATTGGAATTTTATCATAACCCTCACTTCAGCAAATTTGTTCTTATAAAGTTCACCAATGACTTCCACATTGCTAAATTCAATAATCAGCTTTCTAACTTCATTTTGCTTGGAACGGTTAGTAGCATGTAGTATGAGTTTTCAGTCCTTTCTTAAAATCCTTTCTCCATTTGGTTTTAGGAAACACTCTCCTGAATTTGCTTAAAGGGATTATAATCCTTTTCTAATTTCTTGACAGAACTTTGCAGAAATCCAGACCTCAGTTCTTGGATTTCTCTATTTTACTCATTTCCTGGGTGATATTTTCTATTACACAGCTTGATGCAGTATCTGTAGACTGCAAGTCCTACACTAGTATCTCAATACTGACATACTCTAACAAAATATCTGTTTAAAATCATTTGGCTCATTTGCTTGAAATCAAATAGATTTCTCAAAATTAACATGACCCAAACTCAGCTCCTAAATGGAGTCTCCCAGTAAGAATCTACTAATCTTGTAGTCTTTCTTGCTTGAACCCAGGAGTAACACTCCCTCTCTCCCACTTCTTGCTCTTCAGGCCATGATCTTGAAGTTGTGAGTTGCACCTCACATCCATTTCATCATCTTACCACTTCTCTCTGCTCCTCCTGATACAAAACTTGTTCCTTATTTCTCCTGTTATTGCTCTTCAGACATGCTGTCCACCATGCTCTTTTCAGTATAAACTAAGCACGCACATACTTAGCACCTTTACATTTGCTTATCTCTCTTCTTGGAATACCCTTACCCATTATATCCACAAAGTTTGCTCTTTCTTCTTTAAGTCTCTGTACAGATATATTTTTAACAAAATTGTCCCTGAACACCATTATAAAATACATTATGTCTCACTTCCACACTTTCTATAGTTTTGGCATACTTAGTTCTCTCCATGGTAGTATCCCATGTAATGCACAGTTTATTTTTTACTACTTTATTTACTTATCTGTCCCCTCTGGCTAGAGCAGTACTATCCAATGGAACATTCTGCATTATAAAAATACTCTATGTCTGGTCTTTCCAATTTGGTATGTAACATGTATGGATTTTGATAACATGAAACATGGATAGAGTGACTGAGAAATGGGCTTTAATTTTATTTAACAGGCTTATTTTAAATTGTAATTTAAATAGTGATGTATGGCATTTGGCCAGTGGCTACGATCTTGGACAGTGCAAAACTAAAATATAAACTGCTATGGCAAGGATTATTTTGTTTTGTTTACTTCTTTAATTACTTTCCATAAGCCAGGGTCTAAAGAACAGAATATGCTCAATAAGTAGATGTATACATTAATGAATAAAAGTAGGAGTCCAGTAAATAATCACATTAAATCTAAATTATAAGAGATGATTAATACAGATAAAAGCAGAAGTGTAGTAGATTTTTAAAAAAAAATCTGAGTTAAGAAAGTGAAGATTAAGCAAACACACTTTTAAAAGGTATTTCTTTGTAATTAAATATTCAGAAGAGTTTGAGCAAAATGAAAAGTGACAAAATAAAGTCCTTGAATTTGAAAAAAAATGATAGTCATAAGTAATTATAAGCAGAGAAGAATCAGTGTCTTGGCGAGGGAGTATCAAAACTAACCCAAAGGCCAGAAAAAGTTTAGGGTAGGAATGGATTAGAAAACATTAGGTAAATTAGGCAAATTGGTCTATTGATTATTTATTAAAAACTGGAAGGAAAAACAGAAGTTACCATGGTGGAAAATACAGTCTCTATTTTTTTTTAATTTAGTAACAATTCAGGACACCTGTGACACTTGTTGCAAAAATAATGAGAGGTATTCTAAGAAGCAGAAAATAATTGATAGACTAGGCTCGCAGAGCAGATAGTTTTAGATTGGCTCAGATTATACAGATTTAAATTGGAAAAGAAGTTTCTCTTTCTCTGGAGTGGGAAGGAGACAGTGAAAAGGTTAAGGTAAAGGAATATCTTTTTAGTCATCCTGAATCATAACAGAACAAGGGAAAAGTCCTTGATTCGGTAGAGAACACTGCACCAGAATATATGATAGGAATTAATTAAATGCCATGCAGCAGCAGCAGTGAAGGTCCAACTGAGGTTAGAAGTCTTGAACAAATCACGTTTTCATGAACATTGCCAATCATATTTGGCAGCTCTGCTCTTAGAAGACAGGAAAAGGTAGGGAGGAATAATGAAAGTTTTGACTTAAAAAAAAATCAATCTGTGTCAAGATGACAAGAATCAGGGAACCCATACAGAGAAAGAAAGAGAAATATGTTGTGGTGATTGAAATTTCCAGAGGAGGTGATAAAAGAGTAATATCACATCCCTGGAGGCCCCTTCCAAAGAACTGCGATATGAAACAAGACTGAAGCTGCATTTGCTCTTGTCTACTAACAGATTTAAATGTAGAAGAATTCAGCTATTAAACTTATAATATAATTGGTATAGAAAAAAAAAATAGCCAGAGAGGTGCCTGGGTGGCTCATTAAGTTAGAGGCTCAACTCACGATTTCAGCTCAGGTCATGATCTCCTGGGTTGTGGGATGAAGCTCCAGGTCAGGCTCTGTACTCAGTGGGGAGTCTGCTTGAGATTCTCTCTCTCCCTTTCCCTCTGCTCCCCCCAACTTGTGTGCATCCTCACTCGACCAAGTTTTTCCTCTCAAATAAATAATGCCTTAAGAAAAATACCTAGAATAACACTGACTTCAGTGAACTATAAAATTGCTTATATATTTTTCACACAGTCTACATTGAAATAGAATTTCTGGATAGTATTTATCTCTTCTATTATGAGTTTCTTCAGGGTGTTGTGAAGAGTGTCTTGTTCAGAGAATAAATTCCCTCCCTTGATCAGTGAAGGCAATTTAATGTCTCAGGACTAATTTTCACATATTAGTATCTAAACATCACCCCTTAGACCCAGACTACATCCTGTGCACATTTGGAAACATCTTCCTGGCATATGAACTCCTCTCCTTGCCCTAAGTATGTGCACATGGTCTGCTGCCTACACCTGCTTTAACCCTCTTTGTACCCTCTGAGAGATGTTCTGACTGCGACAGTCAAAGCTTAATACACTTTTAAGTTTTTGTTCAGGTAATTTGTGGTAACAGTCAGATTGTGAACTCTGTAATTCCTTGTTTTTAATGTATTTTTTCTGAATTTCTCTCCATTCTAGATAAGAAATGCCAGCTTTCTCATTCAGCATTCCAATCCACTCAGAAACTTCCCCCTACATGGATATAAAATTCTCAGGTCATTTGAACGTTTTCTTCCTGGGCCTCATATGTTCCTGCTTCTTGCAAAGACTGAATGTTTATACCCCCACCAATTTACACGCCCCCACATTTACATACTGAAATCCAACCCTCACAGTGATTTTACTAGGAGATGGGGCCTTTGGTGGGTGATTAGGTTATGAGGGTGAGGCCCTCACAAATAGGATAGAGACCCTGGACATATCCCTGTTCCTGTCCACCATGTAAAGTTACAGCAAGCAGGTGACTGTGTGTTAAGAATTTCCTTCTCATCAAACACCAGATCTGCCAGTGAGTGCTGTGATCTCAGATTTTCCCAGCTCCAGTACTGAGAAACAAATGCTTGTTATTTATAAGCTGTCCAGTTTATGGTAATTTTTTTATAGAAGCTCCGACTAAGACGCTGTCTCAATTAACCTGCCACAAACAAGGTCTTAAAGATATATAGTCTAATGTTTGCATATCTTAAAAAAGTATTTTGTCTCTATTCCACCTTCCCATTTATGGTTTGGTTGGATATAGAGGTTTATTTTAAAATTCACTGACTTCATAATGTGTAAACACTCTTTCCACACAGTTTTCTGAATAGGAGTTTGGTACCCAGCTCTATTGTCTTTGCATTATGACATGCTTATTTGCTTATGACATGCAAATTATAAAAGAGCTTATCATTTTATTGTTTTGGGCCACAGATGCCTTCTTTAATATACACAATTTCTTCTTTAATCAGTGAGGAAAAAACAATATCTTTCTGTGGTTGATTTAAATTAATTTCTGGGGCAAGATGTCTAACATTGTTTTCATTTTTGCTAATTAAAACTTAGTTTTCATTACCTTGTCCATTCTAGGTAGACAAGAGTCTGGAAATAGATGATTAAGAAATAGAGATCTATAAAAATAGATATTGGTAAATTCTCTACTCTTCTTTATTTGGTTTAAGTTGTAAATACATTGCATATGCTTAGTCTGTTTGGGCTGCTATAACAAAATAGTACAGACTGAGTGTCTTATCAACCACAGGAACTTATTTCTCACAGTGCTCAAAGCCAGAAGTCTAAAATCCGGGGCCAGCATGGTTAGGTTCTGAGGAGAGCCCTTTTCCAAGTTGCAGACTACAGACTTCTGGGTTTATCCTCTTGTGATGGAGAGCAGAGGGCAGCAGGCTCTGTAGTGACTTTAAAAAAATAATAATTTATTTTATTTTATTTTTTCAGTGTTCCAAGATTCTTTGTTTATAGTGACTTTTATCAGGACATTAATCCTACTGGTGAGGGCAGAGCCTCATGACATCATCTAATTCTAGTCACATCTCATAGATCCACCTCCTAGTAACATCATAGAGGGTAGTGGTTCAGCATATAAATTTAGGGGAATACAGACATTCTGTTCACACACACACATGCACACACATACAGAGTCATGCACTTGTGCATGTATGCACATACATACAATAAAAGAGAAAGTGGAAAGGAAGGGAGAAAGATTTCTGGTAGTTGGAAAAGTATGACTAAGTATGAACAAAAAAAAATGATAGCCATAGTGGTGTATCAATTTTTTTCCTATAACTAGACTCTACAAAATCATTTTCATTATTTCATTTTGGTAAAATTTTCTGATTCATCATTTTATCACAGTACTTTTGAATCTGATTTATGGCAACTCTTTCTGTGAGGTCCATTCTCCAATACAACCTTGTTAATGCAAATGAGACCTGCCTTTACTACATCCTGAGGCTTACGTTCAAATATTCCCATTCTTTATATTATAAGAGTATCTCAATAATATCATACCTTAGGTTTCAAAGGTTGAAAGTTGCAGACTCTGAAACTATATTCTTGTTTATGATTAATATTGTACTGTCTTGCTATGAATTCCTCAAAAGAAAAAAATACCCTATAATTGTGGGAGAATGTGTAGATATACATATATGTTATATCTTTTATTGCCTCCAAATTTAACATGTATGTTGTTAGAAAATATTAGAAATAAAATAATTATATGACCTCAGATTTCCAGAAACTCAGAATGCCTCTGGAATGATGATGAATTTTCTTCCTAAAATCACTTTCATAGCTGCAGGTCAAGAGGATTTTGGATCTTGACCTTATTGATAATCTTCTTTTTCATCTGAAAAAAAATATGTTTTACTAAAATGTAACAATTTGATAACTTGGTGCTATAAAGTTTTGTTGGTCTTTTTGGGAGAGGTAAGTTACACATTTCTTTCTTTCTTTTTTTTTAAATATTTTATTTATTTGACAGAGAGAAACACAGCTAGAGAGGGAACACAAGCAGCGGGAGTGAGAGAGGGAGAAGCAGGCTTCCTGCAGAGCAGGGAGCCTGATGCAGGACTAGATCCTGGGTCTCAAGGATCATGACCTGAGCCAAAGGCAGTCGCTTAACCAACTGAGCCACCCAGGCACCCCTACACATTTCTAATAATATGGTAAAACGGTATCATATAATGTTTTACAAAACCTTACAAAATATTTTACAAACCCTTAAATATTTTAATGACTGTCTAGTGTATTTACCACTGCATTTTCCCCCTGGCTCTGCAGTCAGTCCAAGAGGCTGTCCAATGAACTACATCATCTAAATGTCCTTGCCTTCCTTCTTCAGTAGGTTTGGTAAGGGAGACATTTTAAACCCATGTTCTTCTTACTCTCTCCCTTTAAATATTGGTACTGGCATATTTTCTCCCACTCCCTCCTGGGTGCCATCTCCAAGAAAGCTACCTGTCTCTTTAGGTTTCATTAACAGGTTTCCCCCTTTGCCTTCTCAGAAATGACAAGATAAAGGCTTATCATTCCCCATTGTTAGTTCTGGCTAATCTACCATCTCTTGTTGGTTCCATTCAATTAACATTCAAAGATGTTGGAATCATGATCATAACATCACCATCAGTATTCTCTATTCCAATAAAGACATAAAGGATGGAATGCAAAATTTTTCTCTTGAAGGTATCTAGGCCACGAAAATAGAGCAAGTGCATTTAAGAATCATTTAGCATGAAGTGGCTTAACGCTCAACTTGGAGCAACAAACTTCAGCAGCAGAAACACTAATTTATAGGTATATGTGTTTAATATTGTGTGAAAATTTTAATATCGAGAGGAAAAATGTATTTATTTTGTTTCAAATGTTCAAATCCCATTATTTAAAATGAAATATGCTTACATAGATTAGAATAAAAAGGAGGGCATTTCTAATGATTTTAGAATGTTATATGTCAGGGTGCCTGTGTGGCTCAGTTGGTTGAGCGACTGCCTTGGGCTCAGGTCATGATCCCGGAGACCCAGGATGGAGCCCCACATCCAGCCCCGCATAGGGCTTCCCGCTCGCCGGGCAGGAGACCTCTTTCTCACTCTCTCACTCCCTCTGTTTGTGTTCCCTCTCTCACTGTATTTCTCTCTGTCAGAGAGATAAATAAAATATTAAAAAAACATGTTATATGTCTAGAATGTGTGTGTATTAACTTAGCTAATTTTTAAAAATGCAATTTACTATTCTTAACACTGTATTTAATACAGAATATGTTTTCAACTTATACAAATTCAATATATATTTTCCATAGCATTATAACTGGGAGTTTATTTTGAATTCATTTTAAGCTATTGCTCATTCAATTACTGGACTTATTCTCTGGTATATTAGAAATCATTTATTACTAAAATTTATTGACCAGAAATAACTTTAATAGTCTAAAACTAAATAAACAAATTTAGAATAATTTTTTGAGGTTGAGAGTTTTGACTTCAATAATTTTCAAATAAATTAACTCGCCATTAATTGAATATTTCATTCATCAAATCTTTACTGTGATTTAATAATATCTTATAAAAATCTAATTAAATAATAGTACTCAGTACTAATAAAAATATAAAACTTTCTGTCAATGCAACTCTGAATTTTTATGTTCTGAGAACACATTTAATATTTTTCATTCTTGAACTATTTTATTATATTTTGACATTAATTAACTAGATAATTCATATAAAATTTAAAGTATCACATTTCAAAACGTAACTCAGAAAATTGACTCGATGTTACTGTCTGATTTTATAGTTATATTCATATGAGTTATTTAAGATTTCTGTGACTTATTATCTACTCCATTTTTTTTCTATTTGAGTCCAAATTAGGATATTCCTCTTTATTTTATCCTTGGAAATGATTTGAACAGCAAATAGTTCTAATTCAGCGTTTTGTCTTTGAGATTTTAATCCAGAAACTTTTGACTTATATTCATTTTCATTCAAACACCAAATTGTTCCAGTTTCAATCCTCTGTTCTGCAAATCTTCATTCAAAAGTAACTGGCAAATGATACACACCTACTTAATTACCCAAGTCACTCCCTCCATTGAAGGGGTGAGTTGCTAAATGCTACTGATATGACTCATAACATTTTATGAGCCCTTTGAAAATTCTAAAATAATACTTTCACCCAGAAGTAACAAAAGTTTACAGAATCATAAGCTGAAGATCATAGACTATATGTGAACAGAGATCATTTTTATCAAAGTAGAATGGAATCTTCTTGCAACAGAACCAGTCATTCTCTCGCTTCTAACCTTCCTCTCAATTATAATAATAAATCTTAGATGAAATGGATTCCATATATCAGGATGCCATGATGATTGATTGTCTGTGTTAACTTGGAGGGTGTTTTTTGATGAAATCAACATTTAAACAGGCAAACTGAGTAAAAAGATTGCCCTTAATAATGGTGCTGGGCCTCATCCAATTAGTTGAATAAAACAAGAAGACTCATCTCCCTGAACAAGAGAGAATTCCAGCAGACTGCCTTCAGTTTTCATCTGTAACATTGATTTCCTTGGGTCTTGGGTCTGCCTGTCCATTGTACAGATTTGGACTCACTTTTCTCTATCATCATATAAGCCAGTATACATCATATACATTTATTTTGTTAGTCAGTTCTTTCTGTTTCTTTGGAGAATCCTGATAAATGCAAATGCACTGCTTCGACATAATTTATCAGAAATTTTGATATGACTATAATTCATAGGAATCTTATTTTTTGAGGGAAATTTTCTTGTTTTTGTTTACCATCATTATTGAATGTTTGAGGATACCAAACCAAACCAAACCAAACAAAATAATATTCAAATATAAGCAAGTTTGGGGCATTTCACTAATGATGGTATGATATATTATGAAAATTCTCTTTCAGAAAACATACATTAAATACTGGGCAAAATATTAAAAATATCTGAAAAACATATTATAATAAAGGGCCAATGTAGACAAA
Organism: Spilogale gracilis; assembly: GCA_004023965.1. Lineage (NCBI taxonomy): Eukaryota > Metazoa > Chordata > Mammalia > Carnivora > Mephitidae > Spilogale > Spilogale gracilis. The sequence continues at coordinate 44,300 of PITA01011910.1, forward strand.
AACTTGAGAAAATTTTATTCTAAAAAGAGTACTCCTACATCTAGTTAGAATTGAAAGTTGATAGTTCATTTAACATCCCCTGCTGGCTTTCTTCCATTAAGCCACAGCCTAGAGGGCAAAAAGCAACAATGTTATCAACTTGAAGAGGCAAATGAGGAAGTTCAGGGCCACAGAGAAGTTAGCAAGTAAAGAGGAATCTCACTAAATCAAAATGACACATTATGTACGCAAGGAAACAGGGGAAGATTAGAAGTTTACTTCTCTTCAGAAACAAAGGAAACCAAAAAAAAAAAAGAAAAGTACCAAAAATGCTGAAAAAAAATTACTTCCAACAAAAATTTCTATATTCAGTAACTTTATTCTTCAAAAGAGAAATTGAAATAATGACATTGTCTTAATTTGTTGTTATCAAGCTATACTTCAAAATAGGTAAAATGCTTGAGGCCAAAGGAAATTATACCAGATGGTAAATCCTATATACATGAATGTATAAATAACAGTAAAAATGATAAATATATGGTATATTACATATACACACAAACATTATATCATTTTGAGTTACACATTACATAAAAATCTATTTATTATAAATATAGAATCCTGTTAAATTGTATAAAGGACATGATAATGTTAAACAAAAATTATAACACCATATGTTTGCATCATACATAGATGAAGTATATATATGCACCATAAATAACATAGAGAGTGTTAACTGAGATATATTACTGCAAAGTTCTTATATTTTATCAAAAGTAGTTTTATATTAAAATCAGTTGAATTATAATATACAAAGATGCAGGTTGCAATCCCTAGATCAATAACAAAAATCAAAGAAAAATGAAATGATTAAAGCCAACAGAATTAAAATGGTATATTAAAATATTTGTATAATAAAAATAAGGCAGAAAAGGAGAAAGAACAGAATTAAAATATGAAGTAAGACAGTCATAAAACAAAGACTCATTTATATACTTTATCTCCAGGAAATACATTTAAAATAAAGACTACTGCTTTCTCCTAGGAAGTAGCAAGGTGGGAAAAGCATCACACATATTCTGTCAGCAAGAATATTTGGGGTGACTTGCAATACAATGGTTTTCCTTGAAACTATTAGGGTTGAGTTTGAAGGGCAACCAAGAAGTTGGTTGAAACTCGTTGGTTGAAACTAGATTAATTACATACCCCATCACTCTCCCCTTTCCACCCCTCCTCATCCTCTCATGCTCTCAATGAAGCAAACTGCTTCACTGATGAATTCTATCAAACTATAAAGAATAAATAATACCAAATCTACACAAACTATGTCAGAGAACAGAGAAAGGGGGAGAATTCCCCTCTATATTCTATACAGTAAATGTTGCATTAATATAAAAACCCAAGAGATATATTACAGGAAAAGGAACCTGCTCTGCAAGACCACTTATAAATATAGCTACAAAGGTCGTCACCATTATTTGAGCACATCAAATCTAACAGTATGTAAATATAATTATACATCATGACAAATTGAATGTTATCTTAGAAACACAGTATCTTAGAAACATGTGATCTTAGAAAAAACTCTCTAGTATGCAATTTACAGTCAAATTAATTGTCCATTCTTTATTACTTTTAATTCAAAATAAACACTTTTACTGAAATAAGAACAGTTAATGTCAAGTAATTCCTTTCATCCTAACTTGTTCTGTCCCATATATATAATGTAATTATATATAATACATAATATCATTAGTATTCCAGGAAATACCAATTAAAAGTTCATTGAGATGCCACTAAATAAAGTTCCTCAGAACTATTAATAATAGCACCTCAGAATAATAGTTAAAAATTAAAACTAATGGCAAGGATATGCAAATTTTGTGCATTTTTCCTGAGCATGCAAAATGATGCAACCACTCTGGAAATGAGTTTGGAAGTTCTTTATAAAAGCTAAATATTCATTATAATATGATTAGAAAATCCTTACAACTTTTTGACATCTTCCCAGAATAAATGAAATTATGTGATCACCAAAGACTTTTGATGACTATATTTTGATAGAATTATTCATAATGATCCCCAAACAAAATTTTGTTTGTTTTCTAAACAAAATACAAATATGTTGATAGAAAACAGATTAGTTTTTGCCTAGACTTAGGCGTTTGTAATGAACTGACTGTCATGGAGTGTGAGGGAACACTGTGAGTGATAAAAATATGATCGATCTTAGTGATTTGGGTTATATAGCTAACGGGCTAAGACTCAGAAGTTATAGGGTGCCTGGGTGGCCCCGTGGATTAAGCCTCTGCTTTAGGCTCAGGTCATGATCTCAGGGTCCTGGGATCCAGGCCCGCATTGGGCTCTCTGCTCAGCAGGGAGCCTGCTTCCTCCTCTTTCTGCCTGCCTCTCTGCCTACTTGTGATATCTCTGTGTCAAATAAATAAATAAGATCTTAAAAAAAAAAAACAAACAAAAACTGAAGGGGGCCTGGGCGGCTCAGTGGTTAAGCCTCTGCCTTCAGCTCCTGTCGTGATTCCAAAGTCCCGGGATCCAGCCCTACATTGGGCTGCCTGCTCGAGGGGAAGCCTGCTTCTCCCTCTCTCACTCCCGCAGCTTGTGTTCCCTCTCTAGCTATGTTTCTGTCAAATAAATAAAATCTTAAAAAAAAAAACTTACTCTGTTAACTAACTGGATTTAAATAAAAACTTTTTACAAAGGCAAAGCAAGCTATATATTTTAAGTGGATTAATTTTATTTTATGTAAATTAGACCCAAATAAAGTTGTTAAAAAGTCACTAATCTTTTTTAAAGATTTTATTTATTTATTTGACAGAGAGAGACACAGTGAGAGAAGGAACCCAAGCAGAGGGAGTGGGAGAGGGAGAAGCAGATTTCCTGCCGAGCAAGGAGCCTAAGGCAGGGCTCAATCCCAGGACCCTGGGATCATAACCTGAACCAAAGGCAGACGTTTAATGACTGAGCCTCCGAGGAACCCCACTATTTTTTAAAAAAATATAAATTAAACTTCACTAAATTTAAGAATTCCTATTTTCCCCAAAACATAATTAAAGTGATGAGTATGTAAGACAAACCACAGACTGGGTGAAGATTTCCCAATACTTATATCTGAAATATTGTGCCCATGATAGGCAAATCATTCATGCAAATCAATAAGAAAAAATATAATCAACCTCATAAATAATTTAAGAGACATTAGTAAAAAGTAAAGAAACAACAATAACAACAACAAAACCCAAAATATTTAGATGCCAGATCAGTGAAGTATATTGGACATCATTAGCTATCAAGGACAATAAAATTACAAACATAATATTACTCTACTGCACTCTCCTCACACATCAAATTGTCTGAAATTAAAAAGGCTAAAAATACAGATGTTATAAAAGATGTAGATGTTGTCTTATACATTCTTATACATAAGAGTAAAAATCTGTACAAATAATTTGGAAAATTATTTTGCAGTGTTCCTAAAACTTTTGAGCAACCAAAAGGGAAAAGAAAAACATTTTTCATGATTTAGTTTATATAAACTTCAGATATAAGAAAATGAATCTCTGGTGATAAATTTCTGGGCAAATTTAACTAAAGAGGAGTATGAAATAATTTTTTTCATGGAAATGGTATGTATCTTGAAGGACATAGTGATTTTCTAGGTATATAGAATGATAATACATCATCAAGCTCAAAAATGTTTTGCCCAGCATAAGGAACAACAAACAAGTAAACAATCTACATGTTAAAACACTAAATATATACAGGCTCAAGAAAATCACTCCATATTAGAAAGCAGACCTTTTATCCAATGTAATACTTCCCCCAAATAAAAGATAAAATGAGTAAGAAAGGAAGATGGACATTTTTAAAAATTTTTGTAGTCTGGTATATATAACATTTAAATGTGATGAGATAATATTTAAAACCGGTATATTCTAAAAATGGATATATAAGTATCTTATGAAAATTTTCATTATGATATAGTTAGATTTAAATTTGAGAGCAGTAAAAATTGAGAGTAAAATAGAAATATAAGATTATTATTATTATTTTTATTGTTACTTAAGTTTTTTTTATTTTCTAGTGTTCCAAGATTCATTCCCCATTCCCCACACCCAGTGCTCCACGCTTTAGGTGTCCCCAGTACACATCACCAGGCTCTCCCATCCCTCCACCCCCCTCCCTCCAAGTCCCTCAGTTTGTTTCTGTGTCCAAAGTCTCTGTTGTTTCATTTCTCTCCCTGGATTACCCTACTTCCCATTTACTTTCCTTCTCCCACTGTCCTCCAGGTTACCCCTCATGCACAGGCAAGTAAGTGAAACCATGTGATACTTGACTTATAAATCATATCAAAATTATTATCATCACTTTAAGGAAATTCTGACCGTTGAACCAGAAAATCTTAAGCTCTTTTCTTTTAAAAAAAAATTATTAAATACTTGTCTGAGAGAGAACACAAGCGTAGCGGGCAGAGGGAGAAGCAGGTTCTCCACTGAGCAAGGAGCCTGATGTTGGACTTGATCCCTGGACATAAGACCATGACCCCAGCCAAAGACAGATACTTAATTAACTGAGCCACCAATGCATCCCTAAGCTCTTTTCTATGTTGTCTGGTATTCACTTACTCTGATCAAAAGCTGATATCCCACAGTTATTTCCTTTAATTAGATTTATATACTACATCTACTAAGTTGTTTTTTTTGTGTTTGTTTTATATTTAATAATTTTCATTGCAAATTTATTTTCATTGCAGTTACATTTCAGAAATTTATAATAAATCATGAAAAGCTTCCCTTTGAATTGTTAGATTCAACATTTTTATCACAATCATGTTGCTATCCAAATAAGTTAAAGATACATAAAAAATGTCTCTTAATCAAACAAAAATGTCAGGTTTATTCTGAAATATATGATCATTATTTAGAATCTCTGGGAAATGTATAAGAGTAAGGTGACTAACAGAAAAACACATTTTTTTTTTTAAGATTTTATTTATTTGACAGAGAGAAACACAGCTAGAGAAGGAACACAGGCAGGGGGAGTGAGAGAGGGAGAAGCAGGCTTCCCGCTGAGCAGGGAGCCCGATGTGGGGCTCGATCCTGGGTCTCCAGGATCATGACCTGAGCCGAAGGCAGTCGCTTAACCAACTGAGCCACCCAGGCACCCCAGAAAAACACATTTTTAACCATAACATCACATTTTTCTTATGAAGAGTAAGGGAACGTATTAGTTGGGTTTAGTGCCCACTAAAATATATATATTGAGAATAAAACAACTCATTAAAGAAATGCATAATAGATACTTTGATTAGGCCAAGACTAATAAGTATATTCAAAGAATAATTTCTGATTGAAGTGACGTTTCTACTGAACAAGCAGAAAGCCAACACATAGGCACAAAAGTTTGAAAAATTTCAATAAATTATCAGATTCATTTCTGTGATTCTGTAGTTGGTTCTTTTTCTTCTATTCTTTCAAATTAATACAAATTTTGACTTTTGACTCTGGAAGAAATATGAACCTTTGATTGATTATGAAAGACTATATTCAAAGAAATACTAAATAACATGGTATTAAACCCTCCTCTTTTTTTGGATTCCTTGTGACAGACAAATAAAGGAAAAGAAATTACAAGTGCAGGTGAATAATAGCCTGTCAAAATGAACAAAGGAAATGAAGATACTTTTAAAGTTGTGTTTTCATTTGAATTCTTCCTATAGAAAAGGAAAAATGAATTTCTGATAAATGGTTTATTTATAACACATGGACAAAATATGGGGATATTTCTTTAACTTGTGGTTTGAATAGGCAAGAAGGAGATGTTATTCTCTGCATAGGTATATTATTCCCAATATGAAAAGAGCAAGAACACACTTATACTTCAGAAGTTCTTAAAAAATAAATTTGATAGCAAAATTTATACAAACCTCACCATGAGAAGGCATAATAACATTTATGTCTGTTAACTCTAAATTGTCTCCATGAACAGCCAAACCATACATACTTGTTTCTACTAGATCATAGATTACAATTTACTTGTTTCTACTAGATCATAGATCACAATTTATTTTTATCATGCAATGGGAGTGAAGTGGTTCAATACTAGAGGAGGCGTGATGAAGTGGGACTGAAAAGACCTAATTTATAGGGCTTAGTCTACAGTACCCTTGAGGTATTGCCTTGGGAAATATCCTGAAAGAACTCTGTGGACTTGATAGGAGAATCATTTTCTAGCTATCCAGTTCATAAAGATCTGAGCTTTTTTTGGATGCTGTAGTTAATTTTCATAGTTATTAGGTACTAGATATCTAAAGTAGTTATCCTAGACATGTACAAATTTACCTGTTTCTCTTCTTTCATTTCTTTCTTTCCTCTTATCTTTAATGGATGCCTACAAATTTGTGTTTTGAATTTTTGGAACCCGCCCAAAAATATCAGTGATTCACCAGCATGCTTACCTTTCATGGATAAATGTTATACTTTTACTTTAAGGTGTGTTTTATGTATTAACACACTCATTTTACAGATTTAGAGGATTTTTCCCCATAATTATGGCTTTCACATGTCCTATATGTTAAAACTATTTTTCATACTTGAAAAGCCAATGTAAACTACGTGAGTAGGTGAATCAATTCTTGCCCAAGTGTTTCCACTCAGGAAATTGAGGTCAAAAGTGACTAAAGGCGGCTCAGGCTTTATGTACTTTTAAAATTGCAATAAAGAAAGACTATATATTGGTCTTAAAAAATTACTACCTGTTTATAGCAATAGTTTTAATTAAGTAAACCACACACTGTATTTTGTACATTCTGTACAAATCACATACTGGAGATTGTACATTCTGGATTAGTTCAGATCATAGCAACTGGCCTTCAAGATTTACTGACATAATAGATTGTTAAATAGAGAGGTATCCTAGCTGAGGTTCTTAGACTTCATTAGATAACAAACCATTTTGAGTAACTGAAAAAATTACTCCCATCTTCCTAGTTAGTTTATACATCTGATCATATATGTCATTTCGGGTGTTTTACAAATATCTGCATTACAAAGTTCCAAAATTTGTATTAGTCAGGGTCTCCAGAGAAATAGAAAAAATTATGAGGGTGCCTGGGTGGCTTAGTTGCTTAAGCGACTGCCTTTGGCTCAGGTCATGATCCTGGAGATTCGGGATGGAGTCCCACATCGGGCTCCCTGCTCGGCGGGAAGCCTGCTTCTCCCTCTCTCACTCCCCCTGCTTGTGTTCCCCCTCTGGCTGTGTTTCTCTCTGTCAAATAAATAAAAATCTTTTAAAAGAAAATATGAGATTTATTCTAAGGGTTTGAATCATGTGATTTTGGAGTCTGGAGAATTAAAAGTCTTCAAGATGGCCAGTAGGCCAGAGATCTAGAGCTGATATTGCAGTTCTTATCTGAAGGCTCCCTCGTGCAGAATTTCTTCATGCTTGGTGGAGGTATTTTTTTCTGTTCAGGCATTCAACTGATTGGATGAGACCTACCCATATTATGGAGGAAAATCTACTTTACTTGAGTTCACTAATGTAAATGTTAATCACTTCCAAAACCAGTTTCAAGAAACACGCAGATTTGGGGTGCTGGGTGGCTCAGTCAGGTAAGTGGCCCACTCTCGATTTTAGTTCAGGTCTTGATATTAGGGTGGTGAGATCCAGCCCAGCATCAGCCTCTGTGCTCAGCAGGAATTGGAACTCTGCTTGAGATTCTTTCCCTTTCTGTCTGCCCCTCCCTCTGCCTATGTACTCTCTCTTTCTCTCTCTCAAATAAATAAATCTTTAAAAAAAAATCCAAAATGATAATTGACCAACTACCTGGGAACCATGCTCCAGCCAAGTTGTCACATAAAATTAACCACCATTAAAGCCCATCCCTTGCCCAGTTGTTATCCATATGCATCTTCCTCAACCATATTTAAACTCCAAATAAAGACAATAAGGTTATATTTTATTATATTTCACCTAACACACTATAGCCATCCTGTACACAGCCGAAATGATACTAGCAAAACCTAAATATTATCATATAAATTCAATACATCCTATGTTACATGATGGTGGGAAAAGAGAGGGAAGAAAACAAAGGTATTTACTTAATATATACACACAAATATATTCATACTAAAATAAGTAAGAAATATTCATGGCAATTACAGTCTTCATTTCTGTAACTGGTCATGTGTTTATAGCTGGCATTTCTTTCACTACCTATTGTGTATTCCCAATTCCCACAACAAGCACCTCAGCTAATTGTGCTATGTAACCCCAGAAGAGTTAGTTCCCTCACTCAGAAAAAAAAGTATGATATCTCCCCATTAAGTACAACAATTAAAGGTGATAATAAATGTAAGCCATATAAAGAGATGTGTTTCCTGCTCTCATTCAGCCTCCGAAGTCGTTGTAAAATTAAACATTAAATACATAAACATATATATAACTACATAATTAAAATATTCTTAATAAAAATAAAATGAAGTGTCTAATTAAATGGAGAGTTAGGAAAACAGCTCTGAGCAAATAACACTTAAGAAGAAATAGTAGTTGAATGGGAATTAGGTAAAGAATTAAGAAGGAAACTATTACAAGTGAACCATATATAACATCTTAACACACAAAAGAGCTTAACACATTCTAGGAACCAAAATACAAACAAATAGACCTTGTGAGGAGCACAAGAGTAAAATGATTTTAATACTTAACCCTAGCTAGTTGTGGTGGTTAATCTAAGGTGCCAGCTTGGCTAGACTGTACGACCCAGTCATTTAAATAAAAACAAATCTACATGTTAACAAGAAGGTATTTTGTAGATATGGTCAACATCTCCAGTCAGCTGACTTTAAGTAAAAGAGATTACTCTGTATATGAGTGGGCTTCCTCCAATTGATTGAAGTCTCATAAGCAACAACTGAATTTTCCCAGAAAAGAAGAAATTCTTCAAGACTGCATCACAATCCTTCCCGAGAGTCCAGTCTGAGGGCCTGCCAACTCCCACAATTCTATGAGCCACTTCATTAAAATAAATCTCTCTTGGGGTACCGAGATGGCTTAGTTTGTTAAGCATCTGACTTAGGCTCAGGTCATAATCTCAGGGTTATGAGATTGAGCCAGCCCTGTCAGACTCCATGATCAGTGCAGAATCTGCTTGAGACTCTCTCCCTCTCTTCCTTTCCCCTCTGCCCTTTCCACTCTTCGTATTTGCACATGTGTACCCACTCTCAAATAAATAAAATCTTTAAAAAACCTCTGTCATAGACAGACAGACACATAATTTACTCATTCTGTTTCTCTGGAAAACTCTTGCTGATACACTACTGTAATAATTAAATCTTTCATGGGGTAATGGGAACACAAAGAAGAAGACTTTCTTAAAGCTCAGGTTACCAGATACCAATTAGAAAGGTATTTTTTGTTTGTTTTGGTGTGGTTTGGTTTTAGTTTTTCCAGTAAGTCAGGTAAAGGCTGAAAAATGTGCATTTCTAACGAGTTCACAGAAGATTCTGATTTTGTTGATCCAGGGATCACCCTCTGAGAATTCCTATACTATCTTCAAGTATTTTGGTTACAATTGGCAGAAAAGAAAAGTTGACATTGTTGATAGATTGAAATCAGCCACTGTGGGAGTACCTTCATCATCAAATTTGAAAAAGATTCAAACCCAAACTTTCCTTTATCTGTAGAACTAGTTGCTAAACATTTACTAGAATGCCACAGGGTATAGAGAATAAAATCCAAATATATTGAAAATGATTTGCAAATTTCTGGCTTTAATTCTTAAGTGGATTCATATGTTATCCTGAGGATATAAAAGGAAGAGTAGACTTTGGGGATTAAGAATGGTATTGGACATACTGTTTTCAAGGCACCTCTGAGCCATACAGTATGTATATAATATACAACAAGCTAAATATAAAGACTGGACTTGTGAAAACTATCACAGAGTACAGAGAATAGAATCCTCTAGATATTCAATCAGCTAAGATGATTTGAACTACATGTAATAGAAAGTACAATTCAAAATGACAAGCCATAAGAGAATTTATTAGCTTATGCAATTGAAAAACTGTAGTTACAGTGGTGATCAGTTTTTGCTTCAATCTGCATTCTAACTCTGTTTTCCTGTGATCCCAAAACCTCTGCCTTCAATTAGTGCCTACTGCTTACCCAGAATTGAAGGTGACAGGGTCCAGATATTTTTCTATTTTAAACTTCCTATTGTTCTCTTTAAAAAAATTGAAGAAACTTGTTTCCAAATCCCAGTGGAATTTTCCTCTTTTTAAAAAGTGAGGTTCCAGACTCAGTATTGTAATCAACCTTGTTCCCTATGAAATTGCATATGCTGACTCAATTACCTGGTGTCTTAAAACACAGTGGCAAACACATACCCTTTAATAAAAAGAAAAAAATCTTTCCTTTCACATGGGCTCTGTTGGTGAGGGTGGATATGTGAGATCGGAGTAATTAGTGTTGTATTTGAATGATATACGAGAAGTAGGAGTAACATGAGATAAACGTGAACGACTTTAAGAAATCGTACAAGCTTTGATGCAGCAGTTGACCAAGAACAAAAGGCAGAGAGAGAGAGAGAGAGGAGAGAGAGAGAGAGAGAGAGAGAGAGAGAGAGAGAGAGAGAGAAGGAGAGAGAGAGAGAGATAAGCAGGCTTCCCACTGAACAGGGAGCCTGATGCAGGGCTTGATCCCTGGACTTCGGGATCATGACCTGAGCTGAAGGCAGCCGCTCAACCGACTGAGCCACCCAGGCACCCCTGAAATGGTTTTTAGTAGAAAGACTCATTAAAGAGGCCAAATTTCATATTCCCAACCTAGATCTAATGAATCATAAACTCTGCTAGTGGAGTCCCAGATTTCACATTTCTAATAACCATCCCATTTAATTCTGTGCATTAAAATATGAGATGGAGGCAACTATCATAAAACAATGATGCATAGTCAATGAAAATGCATAGTTAGACTACAACCATATCCTTGAAGCCACGTTTCTTTTAATATTTAGAGTGTCCCAAGGATTAGCTAATAAACTATTCTATGAAACTATCAGTTGCCTTCACTTCTCTTATAAAGGTGATGTCATTGAAACATTGATGCAGTATGTTTGATCTATAGTTCCTTGTCTTGCCTGTCTGTTCCTGGAATTTCAGTGTGCAAGACTGTTTAAATTACTAATGTCAATGAATGTCTGCCAGTGATTATAATACTAATACTTAGATAGTGAACCCTTGGGTTGCTTCCATACTTTAGCTATTGCATTAATGCTATAATAAACATAGGGGTGCATTAAAAAAAAGAAAATTCATGGTTATTTTAAAACAAGCAATTGTGTTGAGATTTGACAAAATAACCATTATCATTTAGTATTTCTTCAAAAGTGATTCATCATCTTTATTCATTCATTTATTTATTTATTTTTTAAATCCAAGGTAGCACAGCTTTTTTTTTTTTTTAAGATTTTATTTATTTGATAGATCACAAGTAGGTAGAGAGGCAGGCAGGCAGAAAGAGGAGGAAGCAGGCTCCCTGCCCAGCAGAGAGCCCGATGCAGGCCTCAATCCCAGGACCCTGGGATCATGACCTGAGCCAAAGGCAGAGGATTAACCCACTGAGCCACCCAGGCACCCAGTCATCTTTATTTTTTATTAACACATAATGTATTATTTACTTCAGGGGTACAGGTCTGTGATTCATGACTCTTACACAATCCACAAATCTCATCATAGCACATACCCTCCCCAATGTCCACCACCCAGCCATCCCATCCTTCCCACACCACTTCCACTCCAGCAATGCTCAGTTGGTTTCTCAAATTCCTCAAATTCTTCAAATTGGAGAGATCATACGATAATTGTCTTTCTCTGATTCAATTATTTTGCTTAGCATAATACCCTCTAGTTCCATCCACATCATTGCAAATGTAATTTTTTTGATGGTTGCATAAGATTCCATTGCATATATTATCCATTCATCTATTGATGGACATCTAGGCTCTTTCCATAGTTTGTCTATTATGGACATTGCTGTTATAAACATTTGGGTGCATGTTCCCCTTTAGATCACTACATTTGTATCTTTAGGGTAAATACCCAGTAGTGTGATTTCTGGGTTGTAGGATAGCTCTTTCAACTTTTCGAGGAAGCTTCATGCTGATTTTCAGAGTGGCTATACAAGCTTGCATTCCTGTCAACAGTGTAGAAGGGTTCCTCTTTCTCTGAATCCTCTCCAACACCTGTCGTTTCCTGACTTGTTCATTTTATCCATTCTGACTGGTGTGAGGTGACAATTCACTGTGGTTTTAATTTATATCTCCCTGATGGCAAGTGATGTTGAACATTTTTTCACGTATCTGTTGACCATTTGGATGCCTTTGCAGAAATGTCTGTTCATGTTTTCTGCCACTTCTTTATTGGATTATTTGTTTTTTGAGTGTTGAGTTTGATAAGTTCATTATAAATTTTGGATACTCATCATCTTTATTACTACTAGAGAAAATGGCAGTTATCAGACTCATCAATGGAATGGCAAACATTCTTACCTTTTACATGCTTTTTTTTTGGTTTATGGTAAATTTCAGTTTACATAAAGAAAAAAGTGCAAAAAATTAGTGAATCGTGAATAACTACAGTTACAAATATTACAAACTGGCTACTCTTTGACAAGTAGAGCAAGTAAAATCCAAAAATCATAAATATATCCAAATAAACATACAGTATTATATTTAAAAACAATAACTCATTCTTATAGCTGGGCTGAGGCAAAATGTGGAAGCCTACTGTTTAATACTTTTAACCTATATAATCCATAAGCAAGTTTGCTGACCTGGGAAATGATATTATTCCCTAATCTTAAGAATTAAAAATTTTCAAGCACCTGAGTAACTCAGTTGGTTAAGCAACTGCATTTGGCTCAGATCATGATCCTGGAGTTCCACATCGGGCTCCCTGGTCAGCAGGAAGTCTGTTTCTCTCTCTGACCTCTCCTTTCTTATGCTCTCTCTCTCTCTCTCTCAAATAAATCAAATAAATCTTTTTTTTAAAAGATTTTATCCACTTATTTGACAGAGAGAAACACAGCTAGAGAGAGAACACAAGCAGGGGGAGTGAGAGAGGGAGAAGCAGGCTTCCTGCTGAGCAGAGAGCCCGATGCAGGGCTCAATTTCCTGACTCCAGGATCATGACCTGAGACTAAGGCAGTCGCCTAACTAACTGAGTCACCCAGGCTCCCCAAATAAAATAAATCTTAAAAAAAAAAAGAATTATAAATTTTCAGGGGCACTTGGATGGTTCAGTGGTTAAGCATCTCTCTTAGGTTCAGGTCATGATCCCATTGTTCTGAAATGGAGCCCTACATTAGACTCTCTGCTCCTCAGGGATCTCTTCTCTCTCTCTGCCTGCTGATCCCCCTGCTTGTGCTCTCTCTCTCTCTCAAGTAAGTAAGTAAGTAAGTAAGTAAATAAATAATGCATAAAATCTTTAAAAAAATTGCAAATTTCCACAACTATATCTGTGTTTTACCTTTAACATTTATACAAATGTCAAGCCTCTTTACAGGAAAAAAAGTTATAGTCTTAATTATGTCATATCCTAAGTAGTCCTGGAGGTTTTAATCACTTTCACTTTTCTTTTACTTGGAGGAGAAATGTTCAAAACTTTAGCCAGTTCTATACTTTATGCTTGTGGAAAATATTGTCCTATATCTATTATCCTCACTTGCCCTCCCTTTAGTTTTTACCAGGCAATGGTATTCCATTTTATTTTAAAAATACATGAAATACCTACATCTCAAGGAAGATAATGACCTGCCAGAGTCCCAAGTGATGAATCATGATTAGTTGAAAATAGTAATAATCACTCTACTTTTATAGTGCTTAATATAAAGCATACTTATAATTTAGTGCTAGTCATGAGGAAAAATTGACTGTAGAATCTTTATTATCTATTGAAAATATATTTCCCAAGGCAAAACATTAAAGGTGGTCAGCTTTATACTCTGCCTTTTCTTCTAATTATGTATACTAAAGTGAAGATGAACCAGTTTTTTTTTTCTTTAAGAACAGTTCAAAGGAATGACTAGATGTGATTGTGGCATGTCATCTTAGAGTAGTCAAAATAACAATGCAATGACCTTCTAGAGGTGTTAAAGAGACAATATATTTTCTTAATATTTGTGACAGCATTAGATTTTATCAAAAGTTCAAAAATTTACAAAGATTTATATTGGTGCTAAAAAATTGAAAATAAAGATTCAAAAATCATTTACTCCATTTCTCAAAATTATTAACTTTCATGACTAAGTGAAGGTAATAAAGATGAACATTTGGTCTCAAACTAGATATTCAGGACTATGATCAAGAGAAAAACTGTCTCATATATTTAAGATAGTCACATATGATCAGTAGTCAGTTTTCCTAAAAAGGGTTGTTTCTGTGGAGCAAGCACATTGTTATTCCAGAAAAACTGTGAAAACATTGGCTTCATTACATGAAGTTGATCAGGGAATTTTTCACTTGAAAATATTGGCAGGATGTCTTGCTTGAAAATGTGGAAGTTAGCCATAAACTTATATAGATAGATGATATATAGAGATAGTTGATAGATAGATAGATAGATAGATAGATGATAGATGATAGATAGATAGATGATAGATAGAGGATAGATAGATGATAGATAGATAAGATAGATAGATAGATCGATCGATCCTGTCAAGAGCATCTAATTGTTTCATGGAAAAGGGTCAAAATTCTTTGGTTAAAGGACATGTTAATTATTTGGGACCACATCATGCAGAAATAATTGAGTCCTTTACAAAATGACTTCTGGGGTTCCATTCAGAGTGCTGTGGCAGCAATGATAGCTCCAGATCACATAATGAAATTGTGAATTGGAACCATATTTGAGCTGTCACTCAAATATCCACTGTATTATTTCAAGTCTGTTTTAAGGAAGAATGACAGCTAAGGTTATCTAATGGGAGTTTTTGGTGAAAACTGGATAGCAGTATTCATTAAGTATACTATTGCTCACCAAGTGTAGAAAAGAGGTACTTTAATCACCGAGATAACATCATTTCTAGTTCAGAGTAGGGTTCCTACTGTTTGACAAGAGTATTTGATGATAAGTAGTACTGAATGCATTACTAAGTCAACCTACCATGTCCTATTTAAAAAAAAAATTGCTGGGCATCTGGGTGACTCAGTCATTAAGCCTCTGCCTTCGGCTCAGGTCATGATCCCAAGGTCCTGGAATGGAGCCCCACAAGGGGCTCCCTGCTTGGTGGAAAGCCTGCTTCTTCCTCTCCTCCTCTTCCTGATTGTGTTCCCTCTCTAGCTGTGTTTCACTCTGTCAAATAAATAAATAAAATCTTAAAAAAAAGTGCTTCATATGCCTGTGTACATATTAGAAGTAAGGAAGTTATAAAGTAAAGAGCATATTATAAGCACTACTCTTCATATCTCTGCTTTAGCGTTTTCTTGAAACTGACATATTTAAGTTGAAGTTCTCCCTTTAAAATGAAAAAGAAGCAAGTTATTTTTACTCTAAAGAACATAGATCTTGCAATACAATGTGTAGGTGAAGCAAAATATATACATGTTAAAAACATGTTAAGTAATGGCAGGTAGACAAAGGAAAAATAAACTAGGATTACATAAAACTAAAAGAACAGCCAAAGATAACCACAAAACGGGAGAATATATTTTCACAGTATATATTTGATAACAGGCTAATATTCAAAATACAAAGGAACTACAACTCAAAGCATTCATAAATATATATGTACGCATATGTATATATTTATATAAAATAACCTGATTTAAAAATGAGCAATGGACTAGATATTTTTCCAAGAAAACATCTAAATTGCCAACAGATTAAAAATGCTCGGAATTACTAATCATCAGCAGAAGCAGATTGAAACCACAGTGAGATACCACATCACACCTGATAAGATGGCCATTATTAAAAAATTTAAAAAGGTATGGAGAGAGTAAGGAAAACTTAGAGTCCTTGTACATTTTTGAAAGGAATGTAAAATAGTACAGGCACTAAAGAAAACAGTAGGGCTTTTCTCAAGAAAATAAAAATAGAACTACAGTATGACCTTATAATCCCACTTCTTAGTATCCAAAATAACGGAAACCAGAATCTTGACTTATATGTCCTCCTATGTTTATTGCAGGATTATTCAAGCCAAGATATGGGAAAAACCCAAGTGACCACTGACAGATGGATGAATGGAAAAAGGAAATGTAATAGATGCATACATTATAATATTATTTTAGTCATAAAAAATAAGGAAATCCTGTATTATGGATAAACCTAGAGGTTTATCAACATGAATAAACCTTGAGGACATTATGCTAAATGAAATAAGCCAGTCACACAGGACAAATACAGTATGATTACACTTATATGAGGTGTTTAAAATAGTCAAATTTACAGATGCAAAGAGTGGAATGGTGGTTGCTAAGGCTTGAGAGGAGAGGGAAATGAGTTTTTATTCCACCAGTATAATGTCTCAGTTGTGCAAGATGAATAAATCCTAAAGATCTGCTATACAAAATTAGGGCTCTATTTAACAATACAATTTTTTAAACATTTTATTTATTTATTTGGCAGAGAGAGAGATCAAAAGTAGGCAGAGAGGCAGGCAGAGAGAGAGGAGGAAGCAGCTCCCTGCTGAGCTGAGCCCAATGAGGGCCTCAGTCCCAGGACCTGAGATCACAACCTGAGCAGAAGGCAGAGGCTTAACCCTCTGAGTCACCCAGGTGCCCTAACAATACAATTTTGTACAATTAAAAATATGTTAAGAGGGTAGATCTCAAGTTAAATGTTCTTACCATAACAGAAAAGTATTTAGTAAATTTACAAAAATAACATTGAAAAATAATGTACATTAAGTTGAATATATATTTCATATGAGGATAATTGTGGAGGCAAGATTGACAAAGGAATAAGATATGGCTAATTTTTTTTAAAAGGTTATATTTATTTATTCAACAGAGAGAAATCACAAGTAGGCAGAGAGGGAGGCAGAGAGAGAGGAGGAAGCAAGCTCCCCGCTGAGCAGAGAGCCCGATGCGGGCCTCGATTCCAGGACCCTGAGATCATGACCTGAGCTGAAGGCAGAGGCTTTAACCCACTGAGCCACCCAGGCACCCAATATGACTCATTTTTTAATTAAAAATTTGAATATGTTGGACACTTGGGTGGCTCAGTGGTTAGCGACTGCCTTTGGCTCAGGTCATGATTCGGAATCGAGCCCCACATTGGGCTTCCTGCTCGGTGGGAAGTCCACTTCTCCCTCTCTTACTCCCTCTGCTTGTGTTCCCTCTCTAGCTGTGTTTCTCTCTGTCAAATAAATAAATGAAATCTTTAAAAAAAATTGAATATATTGTGGCATTTGTATTGCCTAGTTAAGACAAGTCATGTTTTACAAAGTATGATTACCATAAAATTTTGAACTTTTATTGAAGATAGCTGCCATTTATTCAAAAGTAGATGTCAAAGAGTAACTTTTATTCATTTGTTCACTCATTCATTCATTCATTCATTCATTCATTTGCTCATTCATTCAGAAATTACTATATGTATGTGTGTATGTATGCGTATATGTATGTATTTAGAACATTGTGCCTCTGGATACTGTCTTAAACATTGGAATTAGAGAAAGTATTGGCCCAAAGAGAAATATTTTTGTCATCTAGAAAGAAAAAATGATTTTTAGGTTGTCAGAGGCATGGGAAAGAGAATGTTAGAAGTTGTCAGTATTGCTGATTGGTGCTGAAAACTCAAGCAATATGAGTGAGAACTCAAAAGTATAATTTAAAAGCACAGAAGACCCTGTAGACCTTGACCAGAGCAATATCCACAAAGAAATGGAGGTAGAGTCTACACTGTGACTGTCCAAGACTTGAGGACTCTATGCTGGCAGCTATAACTCATCATATGCTTTGTTAAATTACACCTTTGAAGATTAGAATATCTAGTCGAGGAAGTGGAGGTGCTAGACTTACAGTGAAACATGATGAAAAATCCTATTGTTCCTCTCATCTTCTTGATACATATGATATTTGATACATATGAATTTGAATATGGCATGAAAATTGAATAAAAATAAATAAATAAATAAATAAATAAGAAAAAAATAAAATATGCAACCAATTACATAGCAAAGATAAAAAAAAGTGTTGGTCTCAAATGCTAGAGAAAATGGCACTAACTCCAGCTTAAAATAAGGTGCCCTAGTCTCCAGGTTTCCCTGAAATGATTTTAAGCAATTGCTTTATCACTCTAGTAATTCAGCTTCAACTCTTCTTCATAAAAATTGATGAAAGCTTTGATATTAATCAGTGTGTCAACCTTTATGCTGTACAAATACAGAAAGCACTTTTGAGTTTTATCATATTGAACAGTGTATTGATTCCTTGACATTTTTTTATTCCAGTATCCAGCAAAATAAACAGAAAAAGAAATACGACCTGATTTCTGTATGTCCTGCAGTTATTTTGACAAGCCTGCTTTTCTCTAGAGAACATTAATATAGATATTATATATATACAATTGATGTTGATTATATAAAATATGTATATTACATATATAACATCACATATACCTTATTATATGGAAATATGTATACATATTAGATATTATATAACCTAGATGCATGTATGTGTGAGTAAAACATAGAATGTAATCACCTAGTTTGGACTAAGTTATAGCTAGGAAAGATAATAACTTTTTTTCTTAAGCAGTTTAAAATGGACTTAGGGGCGCCTGGGTGGCTCAGTGGGTTAAGCCACTGCCTTCAGCTCAGGTCATGATCCCGGAGACCCAGGATTGAGCCCCACATTGGGCTCCCTGCTCGGCGGGAAGCTTGCTTCTCCCTCTCTCACTTCCCCTGCTTGTGTTCCCTCTCTGGCTGTGTTTCTCTCTGTCAAATAAATAAAATCTTTAAATAAATAAATAAATAAATAAATTTAATAATTAATTAAAAAAATAGAATGGGCTTAAAAAGGCTTTTGGTTTCATTAGCTGTTTGATTAGCTTGTTCTGGAAAAAGCAGGGATAATTCTGAATGTTTACATCTTTTTAATTTTCTAATGCATAAATATATATATATATGTCAATAGAGAAAATATATCTCATTGCTATCATATATACTGACTATGAGCTATTAGTGTTTCCTGTTATATCATGTCTTCTCCATTGGTTTATAACTTACATATCCTTTTAGAATTATTTTCTTCTTATTACTATTAAATATGTATTTCTGGTTTGTGAAACTCAATGCTTGCTGGTGCATTCACTTTTTTCCAGGACAGTGCAAGGACCATAAATATTGTATGTCTATCTCACTCCATTAAATTGTATGGTACTGTCATTCTGTATTTCAATACTAAATATTTTATTTATTTTCCACAAGATATCATGCAGTCATAAGTAATCTAAATTTACTGACTTAGTTACCATTTCCATTGTTATTAATTTGATTCTATGTTTTTATTTCTACCTTACATTGTCTCAGTAAACTTCTCTTTTTCCCTCTATTCCTCCACCTTTAGTATTGTTTGTTGTTGTTGTTGTTTTATTGTTATTATTATTATTGTTATTATTGTATTGTTATTTTCCGCCTTTAGTATTCTTACTGGGACTGGTATGTCCTCAACTTTTCAGGTTTTATTTCTATAAAATCATTATTTCAATATAAGAACTTTTATTTTATTAGTAAAAGAATGCTTCTTTTAAGACATTCCATGCTCTTTTACATTTCAGTCATGTATCAACTCTTTATGTCATATTTGATCTCCTTAATAATTCCAGTATCTGAAACCCCTTTAGGTCTATTTCTAGTGTCTTTTGATTTACTGGTTGTTATTTATATTGACTTTTCTCCTTACAAGTCTCGGTGACTTTGATCAGGTATGGAAACTATATTTTAAAACATGTTTCCAAATATTGACTATGAATAAGAGGCTATATTTTCTCCTATTTAATGTGTTTGTTTGCCCAGATACCTCAGACCATTAGTTTATCAACATTGCTCTTTCAATTTCAAGAGTTAACATGATTCAAAGTTAGTTTTTGATTAAGTGCCAGAAAATGTGTGACTTGTTATGTCAGGGTCACAAAATAAAGATTCTGGTTAGCAGAACTCCCTTGGATGGGC
>PITA01011911.1:0-64368 GCA_004023965.1 Spilogale gracilis
GAATCACTCCCTCTCTTCCCCAGCCTTTCTAGGGAGAAAGACTGTCTCTCTGTCTCTCTTTGCCTCAGTCCCTCTCTCTCTCCCTTGTCTCTCTCTGTCTTTCTCCCTCTTGCTTTCAATTTTTCCATTTTTGTCTTGGACTCTTTTCTCCTATGCAAAAAAATTCTTCCAAGTGGCTAAAGAGAAAAAGTCACAAGTAACCTCTGCATACATTTTTTTTTTATCATAAAGGATATGATAACAAATGGCTTTTGTGTCAAATATCTGACAAGTCTGTTTGGGGAAGATGCCAGCTCTACTGATCACCATGTTCAGGAAGCTGGGTTATTCTGCTTGGCCAAGTCCCCATATGTGTCTTCACCAGGAGCAGTCGAAAGAATGGAGAAGAAGAATCATGGCCCCCTGAACTACATAAAGTGGAGGAAAGAAGGATCCAGAAATAGAGGAAGAAGGAATACTGGAGAGAAAAAGTTTGTTTACTTTTGATGATGTGATTATAAAGAAGGGGCAGAGAAGAACAGAATGAAAAGAAGAGGAAAAAGAAAGAGGAAGAAGAGAAAGAAGAAGGAGAAGGGGAAGAAGAGGACATAATAAAGAAGGAGAGGAATTATTGATATATTACCAATCTATCTAATCCACATCTCAAAACAGATCCTTAAAAGAAAAAAAATAGACACTGGAAAAATCTGTTGTGACTTTACTAAGGCTTGGCATGCATTTGCCAGATGGGGCCATTTTTAGCTCTGGGTGCAGTCATGGAATTAGCACTATACTTCAGAGGGACTGGAAGTTTTTATCCTGATTTATCTACATTCATACAGATGTAACCCAATTTAAAAAAATGTAAAACACAGATTTTCACTAGAAAATATTCCATTGTTTAAAATGCAGAAGGATGCAGGGCCGTTGGGTAGCTCAGTTGATTCAGTAACCAACTCTTGATTTGGGCTCAGGCCATGATCTCAGTCATGAGGTCAAGCCCCAGGCAGGCTCTGTGCTCAAGAAAGAGTCTGCTTCAGAGTTGATCTCTCTCCCTCTCTCTCTGCCCCTCCCCCTACCACACACATTCTCTGAGTTAGTTAATTAATTAATTAATTAAAATAAAACATAGAAAGGCTCCGTTTCATCAGCATCCCCTCTGCCCCTCCTCATCCTCTACTTCATCATCATCCTCATCTTCACCATGGTCACCTCTAACAGGCTTAAAATACTCCCCAGGTTCTGGGCTTCCTGCTTAGCACTGCCATGCATCAGCCCATTTCATCCTGACAATACTCCTCTATTGCTAGTAGTACTCTCCATTTATAGATAAGGAAACTGAAGTCCAGAGAGATCAAGTAAATAATTTCATAATTTAATGTGCCATATATACATTTTTTAAAAAATCAACTCCCTAAAGAAAAACAAAATAACAAACAAGCCAAAGACCAAATAAACAAACAGGACACTCCCCAGGGATCCTCTTAGCATCCTTTAGATCCAATACATGAAAAAGTAATCACCTGTATCTTTAATCACACTGTTTCTGATATTGCAGTAACTCACTCAGATTTGGAACTCCTTTATCCAAATTGTTTTTAATGATTCCCCGTTCTCTATTTTCTCTTCCATAATGCATAAAAGCTCTTCTCTTAAACTATAAAGAGAACACTAATACTTCATCATCCCAAACACTAGTCAAATGTTCAGGAAATCTTGTGGCTTCTGCAAAATTAAGATTCAAAGACATATATATATATATATGTTTTATATATATAAACTTATATATTTATATATAAACATTATATATAAACATTATCTATAAATATATAAAATATAAAATATATAAATATAATAATATATATATATATTATATAATGGTCTTGCCTTCCTTTCCTGTCTTTTCTACCATTTCTCAGCTGTAGCCTATGTCCTCGCCCAAATGAAACCTCCACACATTTGTTTGCTCCTTTGGTAAAAGTCTCTCCTTCACTGCTGTCTTTGATGGTCATTTGAATCCCAATGCTAATGTCCCTGGGCTGTATAAATATCTCAGGAGTGGCAAATAGGTGAATCAGGGGACAAGTGGCATTTGTACAGAAGGTATCCCTTTCACTTCCTTCCATTGCCCAACACTTGGTTAGAATCCACCATGTATTAATTTTTACTGGTATTATTATTAACCTATTTCTTGTCTCTTCTACTAGACTAGAGAGAATAAAATGGTCCGAGATATGGACACTATCTGAAAAACCTACAGCTGAGGCATATACTTCTGGGTACAGATGGGGTAGCTAGTTCCACTGGGTGGATAAAGATGCTGAGAGCCAGTTTGGCTTGTGAACTATGGAATACCCAAGTCAAAGTCTTCAGGCCCTGTGACCACAACATATACTGGAGCTTCCTACTAACCTTTTCCATCACCTCTGTGGCTATTAGATTTTTCGTTGATAACATGGCTGCCAGACCAAGGACTACATATCCCAACTTCCCTTGCAAAACATATGCATGTGACTACGTTTAGACCAATGAAAGTGAGCACAAACGAGATGTAGGACTTCCTCACCATGTCCTTAAAAACAAGGTGTGTGTTCTTGCTTTGCCCTTTCTTTTTTATAAGTAGCTGAAATCCATATATGTGCTAGCCAAGGATGAGGGGAATTATAAAAGAGCTTGGACTTCTGAGGACCATGTACTTTAGCAGAGGTTCCCTATCAGCCTAGATTTTAAGGAGAAACATAATTTTTAGCTTACTTAACTCATTGTTAATTTGGTCTTTCTCACAGTACCAAATCTTATATCCTCACTAATGCAGGCCCTCTGAGACTGTGCCACAGATTACTTTTCCTGAAACAAAAGCCTGTGACTGCATGCATGTAAGTGCAAGGCTGCTCTCGGGGCCTGGGTTTACTGCAATGTCTGTAATGTGACATTGTCATCCTTGAGCTTTGAGGAAAGTGGTCTCTTTATCCCCCAACCAGTTCCAGAAGGAATAAATTTTCATATCATGGATATTTGGCGTTACATTACAAAAAGCCATTTAAAAAACAAACAGTGACCTTTGTGCTGTGACTCCCTTGGTTTGAAGTTATTAAGAACTCATTTATGATTAGAACTGATCCACTAACTAGGGGAAAGCCACTAATGAATAGGAAGCTAAATTCACAAACTGTGAAGATTGAATTTGGGTGGATAACCACAGCTGTGCTATTAAGCTTTTGATTTTGAAATTATCCCTAACTTCTTCAAGATTAAAGTAGTTTCAAATCCTCTCTCCTTTCCCTTCCTTGAGTATTTTTACTCAACGTGGATACCTAGTTTAGTGGCTAACACACCCCTGATTTCTATCTGTTCGGTCCCCCTGCCCACATCTGGAAAGGAGCTTGGGATATGCATCTGAGATATAAAGAGAGGAAAAGAAAAAAGCAGATTCTTCCATGTCATCCCACAGTGACCTGGGATGGAAAGAAAACAATCACTCTCTTTTTCAAGGCAAGGCTGAATGAGGACCTACTCCTTAAGTGTGATAAGCAACCTTTGGACATAAACCAGGAAAGCCTCAGATGATGCCCCATGCCCATACCACCACCCAACCACACTCAACTTTGTTGTGATTGGTCATGTCTACAGTAGGTTAGATGTTATAAAGTAGTATTGAGGACTTTTCCCAGAGCCCAGTACACTAGCTTTGCTTCTTGTATGTATTAAATATAAAACTCCCATTCTATCAGGTTGGTTTTCACCCCTATTCTTGACCTGAAAATCATCCCAAATTTAACAAGGCCTTGAGCAAATGACCCTGTGCTCAGAGTATAGTGATAATAAAAGCTCATATTTTTTGAGCAGTTCCAATATGCCAGGTGGTTGACATACATCATTTCCACTAATGCTTAGAATGATCCTTCAAGATAAACATTATCTTCCAGTTAATAAGGAAGAATCTGAGGCTGAGAGAAGTTAAGTATTTTTAAGTAACTTTCCTAAAGGCATGCACCTAACAAGTGCCAGAGCCTCTAGTTGACTCAGTTTGCTCACATCAGATAGTCTGATGTGAGCAAATAAACTATTAAACATTGTACTGTCTGTTGTCATACATTCATTCACTTTTATATAACCAATGTTCATAGAGGGCCAATATGTGCTGTGTACTCTTCTAAACACTTTTATACATTCACTCATTTAATTATGTTAGTAACTCTGTGACTTACTCTGTGTACAGATAAGGGAACTAAGCAGAGGAAGTTAAATCCCTTTCCTATGTAGGAAGTGAAGAGTGGCTGGGTGGTGAGCCCAGGTCAAGACTTAGAAGAGAAAGAATCACAAACATGAGGTATGAGGCATCCATTGGCATGGCTCACAGTGGATGATGATCTGGTATGAGCCACTGTTTGTAGGAGATGGAAATGCACATACATGCACCAGAATGATGTGGATTCCCCAAATGAAGAGGACAAAGAGGATGCTGGATGTATGAGGACACAATTTCTGACATTTGGGGCATTCAGTGACCAGAATGGTTTAATAAACTATGGTTGTTTTTAAGGCAGTAAAACATTACTTGAGCACTTACTGCTTGTTAGACACTCGATTGGTGCATTCCTCACTTGAAAGGTAGAGATCAAGATCATCTTCACTTTGTAGAACCTTAGAGAGGACCAAGAACCTTACTCAAAGTCATTAAACTTCTAGGTGGTGGTGTTGGATCAGGAAGCCTCATTTGTTGAATTTGGTAGACCTGCTTATACCATTAGACCATACTGTCTTATTATGAAGAGAGGTCTCTTTCTGGGGAAGGTCTAGTAATTCCATGAAAGCTGCTTCCAGTTGCAATAGCCTTATTAGAGTTAGCTTTATGATAAGTAACTAATATCTTCCCAAGGTATCTATGCAATTGTCATAGACCCTGGCTATCCCAATATCCTGTTCATTCCTACTTAAATCTCAGTTTATTATCCTCTCTGTGGTATATCTGAATCTTAATTCTGACCTCCTTTGGTGGATAATGCATTTAGCAGTAGTTCTGCACAACTAGCAACCAGTTCTTACCTCTATTGTCCATCCACTCTTGACCAAATTCCCTAAGACTTGTCAGAGCCAACCACAACTACCTCCCCTACATCATGTCACCTTATGATCTAACATCACCATCCTTCCTGAACTAGTATTTTCTCTTTTAGAGAAAGCATAACATCGATTTTTTAAAATGTGTTACTACCAACATGGGACTCAAAATAAGAAGTAGTATGAAAAATTAGAAAAAGCACGAACTAAAACTCATTAAGCCATTCCAAAAACTGAGAAGAAAAAAATAAAGCTGAGACAAGCCAAGCCAGTTTCATAGAGGAATGAAGAAGGCAAATACGTGTGCTATAAGAAATCAAAAGTCACAAGATTGTCAACAAGGAAATAAACAAAGAAACCAATGACAGAAGACAAAGACCAGGCCCATGGCCACACATATATGGGGACTTGATACATGAAGGAATTATGTTCTTCATATGGTGAGAGGAGCAGCTGGTCAAAACTAATAATAACCACCTTGGATACCTATTTATATCACACGCAAAAATAA
Organism: Spilogale gracilis; assembly: GCA_004023965.1. Classification (NCBI taxonomy): domain Eukaryota; kingdom Metazoa; phylum Chordata; class Mammalia; order Carnivora; family Mephitidae; genus Spilogale; species Spilogale gracilis. Next base: position 5,552 of record PITA01011911.1, read on the forward strand.
AATCCCAATTGACCAAGGTCCTAAATATAAAAAGTAAATCTTCAAAACTTTTACAAGAAAATGTAAGAGACTATTTTTATGATGCTAAAATATGAAAAAAAAATCCAAAGTAAGACAATGAGTGCAAACCCTGAAAAAGGAAATTATAAATCTGACTCCATTGAAGTTAAAAACTTCTATTAACAAAGTAAAAAAAGACAAAGAAAAGACAACCTGGAAAGTTATTTGCAACCCACATAAATAACAAAGGATTAGTAATCAGAACATGTAAAGAGCTCTCACAAATCAAAATGCAAAATCAATACCCAAATGGAAATTTGGACAATATTTATGATTCAACAGGTCACAGAAGACGAAATATGAACGGCCACTAAATATAAGAAAATAGCTCAATTCCACTATGACTGAGGAAATAAAAATGAATGCCATTTCATACTCATTAGAATGGCAAAAATTAAAATGTGAAAATTCGAAGTACAGCAGGGATTTATGAAAATGGAAAGCACTGTCGGGGGGGATATGAACTGAAGTTGCTATTTTGAGAACAATTACCCATGTGGCTGTCTCTAACCAAGCACCCTGTGATTCCCTTCTGAGATCTATATGCTACAGAAATGTTTGCCATACACGTAAGGATATATATACTGATCTTTTCTACAGCACTGCATGAAATTACAGAACAATCAGCAACAATAGAAATGTCAATCGATTGGAGAATGGACAAATAAACTGTGCTACATTCACACAATGGAAGAATACAGAGCAGTAGAGATAAACGAACAAAAGCTACATGCATTAACTGGAATTAATCTTGAAACACAATATTGAGTGAAGTAAATTGCAAAACACTACATTCCTTTTTTAAATATTAAAGACATTCGGGGCACCTGGGTGGCTCAGTTGGTTGAGCGACTGCCTTCCACTCAGGTCATAATCCCGGAGACCCCGGTTCGAGTCCCGCGTCCGCGTCAGGCTCCCTCGTCCACGTAGGGTAAGCCTACTTCTCCCTCTCTCACTCCCTCTGCTTGTGTTCCTTCTCTGGCTGTGTTTTTCTCTGTCAAATAAATAAAATCTTTAAAAGATAAATAAATAAAAATTAAAGACATTCAAAACAATACTATATACTTTTTAGGAATATGTATACATATAAACATGCTAAGGAAAGGTACATGCTAACTTCAGGATAGTAGTTTCTTTCTTTCTTTCTTTCTTTCTTTCTTTCTTTCTTTCTTTCTCTCTCTCTCTCTCTTTCTCTCTCTCTCTCTCTCTCTCTTTCTTTCTTTCTTTCTTTCTTTTTTTCAGAAAGGGAAGATCAGAGGCAAAGGGAAAAGCAGGACTCCATCTCAGGACCCTAGGATTATGACCTAAGCCAAAGACAGACACTTAACCAACTGAGCCATCCCGGCCCCCAGGATAGTAGTTATTCTTGCAGAGGGAAGAGAGAAGAATGAATTCTGGGAAGGGTTAAATGTGGCTTTAAATCTGTTGGTCTTTATTTTGTAGAAAGAAGCAAATACAGAAAATGGTAACATCTCTTAAATTTGGGTGGTTGATGTTGATAACTTATATACATATATAATATGTATATAATTCATATATGTGTCTTATATGATATATATGAAATATTCATTGGGTGGGCTTTGGGGTTAGCAACTCCTGGGTTGGGACTTTGGCTCTGCTTCTTCCTGGCTGTATACCCTAAACAAATTATTTCACCAGAATGACCCTAGTTCCTTCTTTCATAATATATATTTCAAAAGGTTGCACTAAAGATTAAATTTAAAATACATTTATATAACATAAAATATATAGAGCATATTAGTGTAATATCTGGCACAGAATAGACATCAATAAAACGCTACTATTTTTTATTTCTTCAATAAATATCTATATCTTGTGTATTGCCAAGCTTGTAAAAATAAATTATCTGAAGTCAAATATAATGTTTTATCAATAGCTTTAACACCATGTGCAATAGAATTGAATAGTGCTCTTTAGACAGTCTATAGATATGATTCCAAAGTGGCCTGAAGCAGTTCTCATCTAGAAATTCCTTTAAAGACTTTTCTGAAGCAGTGAGGGTCAATAGAACTTTATGCAATGATGGAAATGTTCTCTGTGTTGCTCAACACAGTAGCCACTAGCCACATATGGGCTATTAAGCCCTTGAAATGTGACTAAAGTGACTAAGAAACTGAATTTTAAATCTTATTTAATTTTAATGAATTTAACTTTAAATAGCTCCATTTGGCTAGTGCCTACCATATAGGACACCTCAGGTCTAAAGTAATACAATGTATTTTTCAATAAGAACTCACTGGGCATCTACTGTATGCAAAGCATCATGTTGGGCCATGTAGGAGAAACACGAGGCAGTCTGTGCCTTCAAATATACAACCCATAAAAGGGAAATAGCCACACATGAGACATTTCAATGGCAAGAGGCAGCAGTGACTGAACTTTTTACATATGGTGAATATTTGTTAGATCATCTTGGACAGCTATAATAAAGGAAGGCTGCCTGGCTATGGCAGGCTGTAATCAGGACTGAAGGGATAGACATTTTGTAGGAGTGGACAGTAAGGGGCAGATACACCTGCCACCCAGTATAAGCTGAAGCAGATCGGAGCCTGGAATGACTGAGCTGCTAGAGATGTGTCTGGTAAAGAAGACACAACTGTGAATGCAGTTGGACTTAATATGACTTTCCTTGATCTGTCCACATCTCTAGCTTCACCTCCTCTGCTGCTTGCCCTCAACCTTCCTTCCAACAGCTCTGAGCTTTTTTTAGTTCACCTGCACGTCCCCGCTGCATACATTAACTGGTGCTGCCCTGTCTGCTTAGGGGCATTGCATAGGTAACTTCCACTCATCCTTCAAGACTTAGCTCCGTTGTCTTCTCTGAGAGGTCACTCTTGACCTCCCACTCCCACCTGGGGCAAATTAGATGCCTTATCTGTGTTTCCAAAAGACCCCATGCAGGTTTCTGGCACTGATCTTATTACATGTTCCTATAATTAAATCCATCCTCTGTAACTGATCAAGAACTCCTCAGAAGCAGAAGTCACAACACTTGTATTTTTTATCGCCAGCTTTTATTATATTCTGTAAGAATAAATGAATGACTTTGTCATTGAACAAATGGAGATTCCCTAAAGATTTTTGAACATGAATGTGACATGATCTTTGTAGCACTTTAGGAAGCATGTTTTGACAATAATGTTCAGTCTGGATATATCTTCCTAAAACAAAGTATCACTTTTTAGAGCCAGTGATGACCAAGTAACAGGGATATTTTGAAAAATATTAACATGCATTTCCATTTCTAATTTTTATATGACCTTCTCTAGCATGACCTTCTCCCAGATGATCCATATGGCTTGGTCTTCAGCTTCCCTCAGGTTATGTTCAAATGTCACATTTAAAGTGACTCCCAGAATTCCATTTCCAATACTTGCTATCCTCTCTTCATTTTCCTTCATACCACATAACATCAGCTCATGTATTTCTTTTACTTATTTATTTTGCTTATTACCCTTCACCTTTCACTAGAATGACAGCTCTTTGAAAGCAGAATTTTTTTCTGCCTCTTTGACAATGGCATTCCTAGCATCTAGAATATCTGATACACATTGTGTATGTCTGTGTGTGTGGGGGGGGATTGTGTGTATATTGGGGGGTATATTTGAACTCTTACAACTGTAGGAGAAAAAATAGCCAATTCTATGTTTCTGGTATTCAAAATAAAAGTTTGCAATATGACAATGGTCTCTAAAGCCAGGCTTTGTTGAGAAATATTTATCTAAAGGATAAAGCATTTTTACAGATCAAGAACCAAACCTGGAGGACTCTGAAGTGTCTTCTGTGGCTTATCTGAGATGACCCTTTTCACCCTTGACAACCAGGTCATAGGTTTGCTGCCAAGAATGGAAGAATGCAGTACAAAGCAAAGACAAATCAAGCCTGCCTTTCACAGTTTTGGGGCTGAGGCAGTAATGAGGCCGGAGGGTCCAGTCTCCTCTCTTCAGACGTGGGCTTAGAGATGAGGAGATGAAATTTCAACAGCAAAAGACTCCAGAAAATATGCCATGACAGACTGCCACTGCATCATCCCAGTGAGTAGGTGAGAAGAGGTTGTGCCATCAAAGATAATTAACAGCTCCAGCGTGGTCACCAGAGGAATGGCCAGGATGTGACTTCCTTGGATCTTTCTTGGTTCTGGTACAATGCAGTCAGGACCTAGAATTTCCTGTTGGTTTGTGAAAGATCCAAGGCAGTTGAACTGAGAAATAATATGTTCCACTGATGGCGAGGAGAGAGGGGATTTCAAGTCAGTACTGGGCCAGGGGTGGAAGGGGGAATGTAGCTGATAGCCAAAGTAGACCACAAAGAATCAGGAGAGGTCAATTTGCAGGGGAGGACTCCCAAAACTAATGGGGCAAAATCAAACCCACATTACAAATTTTAGTAGGGACCAAGTAGAAAAGGATATCACTCAGAGAGCAGAGGAACCATGGTGTTTTGCTTAGCGCCAATAATCCCACCAATCCTCCATCTCAGGGTCACAGAAACCACTTCTGGGGCTCATGGGAAGCAAATTATGGAAATCAAGTGACAATCTTTTCACTTATAAGCTGAGAAACTTAAGGAGATAGTTTTGATTGTTGGATCATATTCAGATTATCAAACTGATCTTTCCCTGCAATTTAGCTGAAGGATGATAATAAAGAAAAATAAATCAATTACAGATACAGTAGAGAAACTACATCTTCCCTGCACATCTGAGCAGACTGTGAGTACCAACCCAACAAAACAGCCAATGTTCCCATGGTTTTGCTAGGCAAAATTAGAAAATTTTCAAAAAGTTGGGGTCTTCTTGGCCACTGGCACACCCTCTAGGTATACCATTGAGTTGTGACACAGCTGTTCTGCTTCATTCTAATAATGCACAAGAAAAGATCTTGAGACAGTTCCCTTGGGGATTTTAGACTAGCACACTGTGATCACATTTCTATTGCATTCTCCAAATACGATTTTATTTCATTTTTACAGAACACCCTGTGGTTGTCATCAACCCCGTTTGACAGATAAGCTGATCCACGGGCTCTTATGTTGCAGGGCTGTGTATCTGGAATTCAGACTCCACAGATTCCCCAGAATATCTTGTGTTGCAGGAGCGAAAAGCTGTTCTCATTTCAGAAGTTGGGGGTTTCTTCCAATTCCTCACAAAGAATTTTTCTCCAGCCACTGATTTGGGAATCTCTCATTCAATTCCGCTGAGCTCCATCAAATGGGCAGGTACTAGCATTCTCCTCCCCTAGCAGGTGCAGTCAAATGAATGGCAGCATTGACTGCCACTTAATGAGTTGCCCCATGCTGGCACAGTTACACATTCTGGTTTGAATTTTTAATTCTAGCTCATAAAATAGTGCCATAAATCATCCTGCACTCCATTTAGAGTTGCATTTTCCAAAACCATCTCTGAAGTAATTAAGGAGAAACTGCACAGTCCTTTAAATCAGTTCTCCAAGATATGGAAGAGCAATGAAAATTCTACAGCTCAGTTTCCCTTTCTTCTATGTCTCGCATCAATTCATTCTGGCTATGACAAACTATCATCCCCAAACCTTCATTCACAAAATATTTATGAGCCCTTTGTGAACCTTTAGCCACTGAGAAGTATAATGCCACATGACAAAAATGAGCTATAGGTAAGTGTGCAGTCTTACTTTAATATAAGCCATCCGGCCCCAGGTCCATAGATTAATAACCCAAATCTGATTCTAATATGAGATCCAGACCAAATGAGACATTCTAAAACCTCATGGCTGTGCCCAGACACCCCACAACCTAACCTAATTCACCTACTGCCTATGTTTTCAAAATCAAATAAATACATAAATAACAAGTAAGTCCAAAAGAGATTTCTCCTGCTCTAGGGAGCACTTTTATAGCATATACAAAGCAAAGCAATTTGAATGTTTCCCAAACATGCAGGTGCTAAATACTCATGCTTGGCAGGAATAATTATTTGCTGTATTCCCTAGATCTTCTATTTTACCGAATTTAATTTGTTTTCAGTACTTAGAAGGAGTAAAAATATAAAAGAACACCAAAACAGTAGAAAAATTGCAACAGTAAATGAGAGATTTACCACAGTGCTGGTTATGGGTATTGGTTAGGCAGATTAAAATTGAAAAATAGCAAGAGGATATCTATCCTGATTCTCTTCTTCCCACTCTGCAGCTGGTAGAAAAATGTGAACCTGAAAGAATGGAATTTGAAATAAGGGTGGGAGCAGAGTTGTCATGAACTACACTTGAGCCAAAGTCAAGGACATTCTTGAGAAAGGAAGTGATTTGTGACTTCTTCATAGTCTCTGGTCATTGATAAAGGCTTTGCAATGATGACAAAAGCAAGTGTTGCTGGGAAAAGACCTCATGGAGCCCTGGGGAATGCCAGGAGTCATGGGAGCAAGGTGAGATATTGCCATCCAAGATGGACATGGAAATAGCTCCTTGAGACTGCAGTTCTCAAACCTAGCTGCCCACTAGAATCACCTGTGGAGTTCAAAAAAACACTGACAACAGAGCCCAACTCGTGACTGAAAGTTTCAGAACCTCTGCAAATGGGGCCTTGGTCTGACTATCTGCAATGTACTCTCCAGGTGAGCCTAATGCTTTGGCTGGGTTAAGAACCACTGAGTTGTAGTTCACTCTGTTGGTCAATTGCCATTGATGATTGACCACTCATGGACCCCTGATATAGATGAGAAACTGCAAACTTGAAGCTTGAAGGCTTTATTTAGCATATAGATGTGCTAATTTCAGCATATGTTATATTTAAAATTCATACTATATATATATCTTAAATACAGAATATTTCACATAAAAATGCCCCTCTGAAAAAGGGGTTCTAGACATTCTACATGGCACATTCAGCTGTATCAGAGTGGTACCTGTCCTCTTACACAAAAGCAGAGTCTTTCCAACTTGCCACAGTCCCCATTATTTACATATCATAACAGACCACCTCTTTCACTAGTATTACCTGTATGGCTTTTATAGCTTTTTTATTCCTTACGACCACCAGCATAGACCTATAAAACTGTCAGGAATCATAGTCCCAAGGTTCATTTTTTTTTTAAAAAAAAGAAGTGGAGGATCAGAAAATACAAACTGCTTTTTAGTTCTATGATTTCTTAAGCTCTGTCATACTTTCACAAATTCCCATTTACCGAAGCCAAACTTCCAGTGAAATTTGTTTTTGCAGATTGGCCTATTAATATTTAATGATATTTCCCTTTGAATTTTAAAGTAGTAATTAAATTGAACTATTCAGAAAGAGCATATTAATTCCAATTTTTTAAATAGGAAAGAGAATAAATCTTGCTCAAAACAAAAGCACAGTATAAAGTGAACATTAATTCTGTAGGGTGAGCCAGGCTATCTTTTATTAAATATTTATTTCCATAATGAGAAATATATTGGGACAACAGCTACCATAGAAACATAATCTATATATCAATAAGAAATATTTCCATTTCCTAAACTTCTCAACACTTCTCAATACCTTAGCTCTTCTCAGTGTCTGACTTAATTTATATATATATATATATATATAGATAGATATATAGATATATAGATATATAGATATTGTTCCAATATATTATAGATTCACCCAGGATAAAGTGCTTTACCTTTTTAAATCTTCTGAGTCTACAATAGCATCCAGCACAGGGCTTAATGTATAATTAGTATCCAATAAGTATTGGTAAATATCAAATAAAATACCTAAAATAGAGTCCAGAAGTATAAGAAAGCAATATTCAGAGCAAAGAAATGATTGATAAGCAAACTGTGTGGTACTGACCATGTTCCCTACATGCAATTCACTGGGAATTAAACAAAAGTGAGATTAAAATCCATGAACATCAGTAATGTGGGTAGCCAATATTGTGAAATCATCTAGAGAGGAAACAGTGATCTCTTCTGCCTACTATTTACCCATGGCTTCCATAATAAAAGGAGAATTCAACCCCACTGAGTTTCAATCACACTTCAGACACTGCAACTAGTGAAAGGATCCCCTGTAGCTATTACAACAATCTCAAGTATCACTGTTCCTACTTTACAAATGAAGAAATTTTTGATCTAGACCTGAAGTAACTTCCCAATTCATACAGCTTGTTAGTGGCATAACTCGGAGCTTTCCAAACTTCTCATATCATGTGGAGATCACATTAAAATGCAGATTCTGATTTAAGAGGCTTGAAATGGGTCCCGAGATTCTGAATTTCTGACACAGCCCCCATTACATTGAGCTACTGGCATGGCCATTTTACCATTTAAATGGAAGAATGAAGCCAGAATTGAAGTATAAGGGCCCTGAAAGACTCATCAGAGGCCTGGGTTCTTCGAGGTTTCTCTAATAAAATGAAATTGTGTAATGATTGCCCAGAACTTCTACATAAGTCCCACAATCTCTTCCATTTTACCTTGGAGTTTACAAGATCCAATACCCTACACAGCTTCGTATCTCCTTCCCTTTACTTGGAATCCATTGCTCATATTTCTGGCTGAAAGGGATATGGGATTCTAGGCCCTTGGTGTACCGCCATTCATTTACACATTTGAAAAAAAAAAAACTCTTTTTTTTTTCCTGGAATATTTCCTCTGCTTCAGCCTTTATGCCAGGCTCTGGGATGCTATTCACAACAGGAAAAGCCACTCTCTAAGCCAATCCAGAACTACAGTCTAAAGGAGAAAAATCATTAGAGGAAGAAGGAGTTTGCTCTGAGAACACTTATGATTCTGCACACAGTTTCAATGCATGGGGGTGGTTTTCCCACACATCTAAGAAATTCTCCAACGTGAGCTGAGTGACCTACAAATCAGCTCAATTTTTGACACCATCTACCCAGAGAGAGCTCCAGATTCCACATGTTAAGGGCTCAGTTCCACAATGACTGCCTCAACCCAAAACTCAACTTCAGTAGACAATTGGAAATCCAGGTTGTCACCCGTCACCCGGGCTTCTGACTGGACAGGAAAAAAAAAAAAAGAAAAGAAGCTATAGATAGAAGATTCCAATGCCCCTCTCCTTAGTTTCAATTAATTTGCTAGAGCAGCTCACCAAACTCAGGGAAGCAGTTTACTTATTAGATTACCAGTTTATTATAAAAAAAAAAAAAAAGCACTCAGAAACAGCCAGTTGAAAGATGTGCATGGGGCATGGAGCATCCATGCTTTCTTTGAATGTCCCTCTCCCTTCATATTTTCACATGTTCACCACCCAAAGCTCTCCAAACCCTGTCCTTTCAGATTACTTTATGGAGACTTCATCACAGAAGCATGATTAAGCCAATATTGGTCGTTGGCATTTGATTCAACTTCCAGTCCTTCTCCTTTCCCCAGAAGTTGCAACCTTCTAATTATGGGGTTGTTTCCTTGTATGACCAGCCCCCCCCACACCTTAGATAACCTGGGGCTATTCTAAAAGCCACACCATTAGTATAACAAAAAAGTATTCTCATCATTTGGGAAATTATGAAGGTTTTAGGAGCTCTTTGCCAGGAATGAGGATGGAAATCAAATACGTATTTCTTAATATACATCACAAAAACCACAAGTACAACAGACGAAGAATTCATTAACACCAGAGGTACTTAGAACCCATTTTCCAGAAGCACAGCTCAGTTGAGACCGAGGAGTAAGAGCCATCCCCTCTTTCTTTTGATGTTCATTAGTGTAATAAATTATTTTCCACACTCTCAAAAAAAAAAAAAAAAAAAAAGAGTTTTCCAGCTAAAAAGGGAAATAAACCTGAGTGTGAAGGTAATTTTTATGTGTCAGGTTGACTGATATTTTGCCAAACATTATTCTTTTTTTTTTTTTTAAGATTTTATTTATTTTGACAGAGAGAAACACAGCCAGAGGGGGAACACAAGCAGGGGGAGTGAGAGAGGGAGAAGCAGGCTTCCTGCCAAGCAGAGAGCCCGATGTGGGACTCGATCCCGGGTCTCTGGGATCATGACCTGAGCTGAAGGCAGACACTTAAGGACTGAGCCACCCAGGCACCCTGTCAAGCATTATTCTGATGGGCGCCTGGGTGGCTCAGTGGGTTAAGCCTCTGCCTTTGGCTCAGGTCAGAATCTCAGGGTCCTGGGATCCAGGCCAGCTCTCTGCTCAGCAGGGAGCCTGCTTCCTCCTCTCTCTCTGCCTGCCTCTCTGTCTACTTGTGATCTCTCTCTCTGTCAAATAAGTAAACAAAATCTTTAAAAAAACAAACAAACATTATTCTGAGTATGTCCATAAAGCTATCTTTAAGAAAGATTAACATTTGAATCAGTAGTCCCACTAAAATAGATTGCCCTTACTATGTGGGTGGGCCTCATCTAGTCTGTTGAAGGCCTGACTAGAACTAGCTAGAAGTCTGACCCTCTGGTGAGTAAGAAAAAAACTCCTTCTGCCTGAGTGCCTTCCAAGTGAGGCATCAGTCTTTTCCTGCCTCCCCAGTCTTCTGGGCTCTCAACCCTGATGGCTTTCAGGCTAGGACATACACCATCAGCCCTCCCAGTTCTCCAGCTTCTCCACTGCAGATCTTGGTATTTCTCACAGGAGAAAATTCTTTTTTTTCTTTTTTTTCAGATTTTATTTATTTATTTATTTATTTATTTATTTATTTATTTATTTATTTGAGAGAGAGCCAGGGAAAGGAAGAGAGGGATGGAGAGTTAGAGAATCTTAAGTGGACTCTATCCTGAGCCCAAAGTAGGGATCAACATGGAGCTTGATCTTATGATCTGGAGTTCATGACCCGAGCCCAAATCAAGAGTCTGATGCTTAACAGACTAAGCAATCCAAGAGCCCCAAGGCAATTATTTATTACAGATCTTTTTATACATAGAGCAAGGTCTTTATAACTATATAAAGATTTGCACTTATACACACACATACACACACACACACACATGCACACACACACACACACACACACACACACACACACATGCACACACATTCTATTCCTCTGGACAGCCCTGACTAATACACTGAGTAATGGGCCAGGAGTCAGGAAGAGGCCAGTGCATTAGAGGAACTTCAGGTAAAGCCCAGTCCTGCTGAGGTCTAGAATGATATATGGGGGAAGGGAAAGCTACAAGAGTGGAGAGTTAAATATAATAGACCAGGTAGAATTAGATGTAGCTTACCTCAAGGCTCTATGTTCACCTCTTCCATGTGCTCCTGCTCCTGATAGAAAAGAAAAAAAAAAAAAAAAGAAGAAAGAAAAAAGAAAAACTCACCAAAAATAATGAGCTAAATGTCAGAAATACAATAAAAGAATGTCTAAAGTTTTATTGATTTTATTAATTTTTCATCCTGGTCAAGAACAGAAGCATACATCTTGCCTTTATTCATTCATTTAATAAATATTTATCGAGGTTCTACCATGGGTATCATTCTAACTGCAGAGGAGAAATCAGTGAGTAATGTCCCAATCTTGGGGGACATTCAAGGATGGTGATGAAGAAAGAAATACAGATAATATATAAGTAGGCAATAGTATATGATCTGATTTCTAAAGAGAAAAATAAAGCTGGACGTTTAGACAAGGAGTACTTGGGTAGGGTGTGAGTACTAATTCATGGAGGGTCTCAGTAATGAGAAGAAAGACTGAGCAAAGGCCTTTCAGAAAAGACATACTGAATGTGTTTAGGGAGTAGAAAAGAAACCACAGTGGCCAGGACAGAATGAGGAGGGAGAGTGAAAGAGGTAAGAGTGAAGGAAGTAAGACCTAGAGATAAAAATAATAATGTTTCAAGGTCCTTCCATGGAGAGCCTTGTTGGCTGGTATGGGGATCTTGACTTTTACACTAGAAGAGATGAAAAGTTCCTGGAGGGTATTAAGTAGAGGAAAGAAGTAATCTGGATTATCTGGAGGTTAACAAAAATCACTCTGGGTATTGCATGGAAAATGGGCTCTAGGGGAGAGAAGTGTGCAAACAGGAAGACTCTTGAAGAGATCATTGCAATAATCCCCGTGAGACATGATGGTGGCTGGGACAGACATGGTAATAGTGGAAATGATGAGGAGGGCTCAAATCCTAGATACATATATTTAAAATCATTAATATATATATTTAAAATTACTATTTCTTTATTAATTTTTATTTTTTCTATAACCCAGCACCCTACCCCACTCTGTTCCCCCCACCTCCCAGCAACCCTCAGTTTGTTTCCTGAGATTAAAATTCTCTTAGGGTTTGTCTCCCTTCCCACCTTGTTTCATTTTTTCCTTCCCTTCCCCTCACGTTCCACCGCCACCACTCCCCCCGCCCTGCCTCTCAAATTCCTCATATCAGAGAGATCAGATGATAATTGTCTTTTTCTGACTGACTTATTTCACCCGGCATAATACCCTCCAGTTCCATCCATGTCATTGCAAATTATATCTGTTGTGCTAAATATATACACAGTACTATTTCTCATTTTAATCATTTGTAAGTATACAATTGAGTTGCATTAAATACATTCACAACATTGTGTAATCATCTCCACTATATATGCAAAACTTTTTCATCACCCCAGAGAGAAATTCTGGACCCATTAAAAAAGAACTCTCATTTCCTCTCCTCCAAACCCTGTCAACCACCATTTTACTTTCTGTCTCTATGAATTTGCCTTTTCTAGGAATCTCATATAAGTGAAATCATACTTGTCCTTCTGGTTTATTTCACTAATAATAATATTTCAAGTGCTTCCATGTTGCAGCATGTATCAAAATTGTATTACTTTTTAAAAAATATTACTTAAATAATATTCTGTTTTGTGTATATACCATAGTTTTTGTCTATTTTTTTTCTGTTGATAAACGCGGGTTATTTTATCTTTTGGTTATTTTCAATAATGATGCTATAAACACTGGCCTACAAATATCTGTTTGGGCCCCTAATTTCAATTATTTTGGATGTATACCTAGGAGTGGAATTGTTGCATCATAAGGTAGTTCTATTTTTAGCCTTTTGAGAAACCACCAAACTATTTTCCACGACACCTGCACCATTTCACATGCCCAGCAGCAGTCATAAGCTTTCCAGTTTCTCCACACTGGAGATAGATAGATAGATGATAGATAGATGATGGATAGATGATGGATAGATAGGTAGATAGATAGATAGATAGATAGATAGATAGATAGATAGATATAGATATAGATAGATAGATAATAGATAGATAGATGATAGATGATAGATGATAGATATAGATAGATGATAGATAGATAGATAGATAGATAGATAGATAGATAGATAGATAGATGATAGATAGATAGATAGATAGATAATAGATAGATAGATAGATAGATAGATAGATAATAGATAGAGATAGATTGGTTTTAATACAAAGTCAACAGAATGTCCCTGTCTATTGAATGTGAGAGATCAGTGACATAACCTTGAAATAACACAAATCTATATTATGCCAAGATTTTTGACATGAGCTACCAGAGGTCAAGTTTGGGGTGGGGGCCAGGGGGCATTGCTTGATACCAAACATTTGACTTTGGATGGGTAAGGATTTGCGATGTCTATTAAAGCACTAAGGGGAAGGGGCCCTGGGTGGCTCAGTTAAATGTCTGCCTTCAGCTCAGGTCATGATCCCAGGGTCTTGGGATCGAGCCCTATATTGGGCTCCCTGCTCAGCAGGGAATCTTATTCTCCCTCTCCCTTTGCCCTTCTCCCTGCTCATGCTCTCTCTCTCACTCACTCTTGCTCTCTCTCAAATAAATAAATAAATAGAATCTTTAAATTAAAAAAAAAAAACAACTAAGGGAGAATAACAAGTGAAAACTAAAGAAGTCTGGAATTTAATGGAAATACTATCTCCACACTAGAGGTAGTATTTACAGTCATGCACAGGAGGGGATGATGCAGGGAGGCAGCGAGCATGTGTGGGAAGGAAAGAAGGTATGAGTCAGCATACCAGCACAAAACAGATGGCATGTTCAATTTAGGATATATTGAAAAAGGTTTATTTCTAGAGGAGTAGATTTCAAAGGTATGGGAAGGTATAGGGCAATCATGAAGCACATCATGGCCCTCAGGGTTAGCGCACAGCCACTCCGCCGCTGAAAAGGCTGCTGTGGGAACCAACGCAGTCCTTTGCCTGACCTCATGAGAAGAAGCTGGAGGCCTATGGGGCCTGACCCACCCTCCTTTCTCCCTCCAGTCTCCAACCACATCTCCATGGGCCCAATATTAATTTTCTAGGGCTACTGTAACAAAGTAACACAAACTGGCTTAAGGAATGAGAATTTATTGACTTACAGTTCAAGATCAAGAGCTTCCAGGGCTAGTTCTTTCTAAGGGCTCTGAGAGAGAATCCACTCTTTGGCTATTATGTAGTTTCTAGGGTTACTGGCACTTTGGGTGTTCTTGTAGATGCATCACCCTGATCTCAGCCTTCATGCTCACATGGCATTCTCCTTGTGAGTCTATATATGTCTAAATTTCTCCTTTTTCCAAGGACACTAGTCACGTTGGATTAGGAGTCCACCCCTCCCTCATTTTCACTCCTTACCTCTGCAGCGGCCCTATTTCTAACAAGTTCATATTCTGAGATATTGGGGGCTAGGACATTCACGATGAGTTTGAGGTGGGCACGATCCAACTCTGAAGAAGCACTGTAGATTATATTGTTACATAATCTACAAGGGCCTGGCTCCAGGGCACAGAGCTGGTTTGGAGAAGGAGGGCATGGGGATGGAATCTGAAGAAGCAAATGGAGGATTCTCCCAGCACCAAGTAAGGAGTATTTCAGTACTTGGTGGCCTGGGAGGTGAGAAGGAACTGCAAGGAAACAGAAAACAAGAAGCCTCAGCAGGTGGAGGAAGGTGTTCCAGGAGAGAGTGATCGTGCCATCCTACATTGCTGGGGAGTGAAGGAAGATGATTTTAACTTCTTTGAGGGACTCCAAGGTGGACACTACTCTAGGACCCCTGCAAACTGTCAGGTTGCCCAGACCGTACTATAGGGACTTTGTGCTTGGAATAATTTTCCAGTATCCGAAAACATACATTCTGCAACACGCCAGTTGCTTCAGCTGGGCGATAAGCACCCATTGGTGAGTTAGAGCTGCTTGTATGACTCCAGTGCTATATTAAACACAGTAAAAGCAGAGGTAGATTGGCTATTAATCTTTCCACTGCAATTTGGCTGACTGCCACAATACCTACCAAATGAAAAATAAATGGTGTGGTATTAAGGATTGTCAACTAATATATAATCCCAAAGGGTTAATTCTGCACTAAGCCTACTTGATTTTTTTTTTTTTTAAGAATATAACTAAACCATAAAGAACAAAGAGGCATGTTCATGGAGAACTCTTGCTGACCCCAAAGGAAAGAATGCCCAGACCATTCTGCCTTTCCACAGGCAGGGGAAGGGAGGAGGACTCCCCATGGGATGGAGAACAGCTCTCTTCAGTGTCCTGGACTAAAGTTCAGTGACTGACGCTGGTGGAGGTTAAACTGAATGAATCAAGGCAGGTGGAGACGTTTCCACCAGACGTTGTTCTGTGTCCTTATGAGACCACTGATAGAGCGGAGTTAGGCTGGGGGTGGTATGTGGGCTGCAGTCGGCCGATGTGCTGGGAGGCATTGGCGGACAGGCTCCAGGCGGCTTAGGGTCACTGTTCTGGGCAAATGGCCAAAACTAGGAGATAGTCAACTGATGCAGAGGGCCCCAGACAGAGTCGGCAGGCAGCCTGAGGGCAAATACAGACGTCACAGCATCGGGTCAGAGAGAGTGTAGAGACAAGAAGGCCACAGGGCACACACGCTATGCGGTCTGGCCCTCCGAGGGTCACCAAGGGGGTGGACAGGCAGGCCAGAGGGCAGGCGGCAACAGCAGGAAGTCAGTTCAACAGACCCAGGTGTGGGGGTCAAGCACAAGGCCATCAGGAAATTTCAGAGCATACTAAGGGACTGGGATTCTACAGGAACAAGACGGTAGTAAATGGAAACACATGCCCTTGTCAAGGAGGTGACCACTGTAGCAGTTTCCTGACCCCACTTTCTGGTCTTTTCTATGCTGCGAGTGGTGTCAAATGCCAGTTCCAGATGGCCTCTTCTGAGGTCTGCAGGTGGGAACCGGCAAGTGGCAGCCAGCCGAGCTGGGGTGTGCAACAGCTGAGCAGAGGCAGCACTTCTCCCAGCCTTGCATGTCTGTCCGGGAGGTGGAGCCCAGGCAAGGGAGGCTTGGGTGCTGCCAACCCAACCCGATTCCTGCCTCTCCCTTCTTGCCTCTCCTATGATTATTAATGCCATTTTATGACCATTAAGTTATTGAACGCCTACTGCACAGTACCATGTACTTTGTTCTTTGCATTCATTGTCTCACTTAATATTCTAAAAATGAGGTAGATGCTCTTATTATTTTACACATAGAGAAACCTGAGTCAAAGAGTGTGAGATCCTTGCCCAAAGTGACGCAATTAGTAAAAGGTAGGGCCAGGATTAGATCTCCTTTTGCATAGTCCAGACCAAGACTAGCTTCATGAAACCATACACAGCTTCATATTCTGCTGTCACCATCTCAAAAATATGAATATTTTTTGGACAAAAATCCCCCATCTTCATTTTGCATGCAGGGGACAGGCTTGTTTACCATTGCCCTCCTACCACCACCTACTCCCATCTATTTATGCAATTGTGGAGACTTGACTTTCCAAGGCAATTCAAAACCATTTCATCTAGACTTTTCCTGAAGGAAAAGGGGAGGAAACATTGGCTCCCCCGGAAGGGGTGACAGCAGTTTCCCATGAGCAGTCTGGAAAGTGAAAGGTGCTCCATAAGTGGAAAAAATTATGAGTATAATCTTCACCAAAGGTTCTTGCACTTCATGGTCTGTTTACCTGACATCTCTACCAATGTTTACTTTATTTTATTTTTCTATCCATGTTTAAAAAGTAAAGGCATTCAGCCAATCCCAGATGCTTTGCCTACATGACTGGGAAAGAATTTTAGCTTAAACTGGGAAAAGAATGCATCCAAGAATTCTATCAAATGGCCATGGTTTCCTCTCATTTTTTCTCCACAGTGGACCACCTTCTCAGCCCCCCAGTGTAAGACCCTCAAGGTCAGAGCTAATCCTTTGCCTGGCCAGCCCTGGCCCCAAGGAGGAACATTAATTTGCTGACCCGGGACACCCTGTCATGCAGACATCCTCTGCCTTTCTCCCACACCACCGTTTATCAGAAGAACTCAGATGAAGCAAAGACACAGAACCATGTAGTTGAAATTAAGTATGACTCTAGAAGCAGGGTCACTTGAGAGCTGCAAGCTAACTTTTCATCTTCTTTATCAAGTCGGTTAAGAGTGCTAACTTCAGCAATTCCTGCTTGAACCAAAATATTTATAGTCTAGGAAGTAAGTCACTGGCTATAGGCATGGAAACACAGCAGAACACAGTTTCTTCACATGGAATACTATGGCTTCTTAGCACTTGCCTCTACATCCGTTCCTTGGTGATGAGAGTCTAACAAAACACCTCTCGCTGCCTAAACTCACTGAAAGCAGGTTGGTGCTCAGCCTTCCTTCACCTACCTTACTGTCTCCCCAAATATTCAGGGGGACATTATAATTCATTCAACACTTCAGACCAAAAGGATTTACAGAAAATTGGGATATTTGTCTCTCGTGACCAGGACACAGGTGTGGACTAAGCAAGGATTAGAGGAAATGTGTATTAAGTCATGAAGCTAGTGATTTAAAACAAAACAAAACAAAACATCTCTGTTGTTGTAACATATTATTCTTATTGTAGAAAGGATTCCATGTGAAGTATCTTCGTTCTACTCCTGTCCACATACAGACAATGAAGCAGAAGGTAGGTGCAATTATTGATCTAATTAATGACATAAATTCATTCGCCTAAATGACCCCAAGGCAGGGAAAGGGACATCTGTGTTAAGAAAACAGTAGTATCTCTTCTATATTAGTCAGCTAATCGTGAGTTTATTATTCTCATTTGCTTTGTTCATTTTTTATTTAGCCATTTTTAATAGACTTAATTTTTTAGAGCAGTTTTAGATTTACAGAAAAATTAAGATGGTTCAGAAAATTCTCCTCTAATCCCCCACTCAAGGTTGGCCCTGTTATTCACATCTCACAGGTGTAATGCATTCATTACAACTAATGAACCAACACTGTTATATTCTAACTGACTGAAGACCATGTTTTATTCAGACTGCCTTAGTTTTTACCAAACCTCCTTTCTCTATTCCAGGACCTCAGCCAGGAGACCACATTACATTTAATCTTAAGCTCCTCTCCCTATGACAGTTTCTTAGACTTCCCTTGCTTTTGATGACCTTAACAGTTCTGTGGAGCACTGGTCAAGAATTTTGTAGGATGTCTTGTTATTGGAGTTTGTCTAATGTATTTTGTTTGTTTGTTTTCATGATTCGACTTGAGTTATGGGTTTCAGGGAGGAAGATTATAGATGTAAAGTGCCATTTTCATCAAATCACATGAAAGATGCACACTGTGAACATGGTTTATCACTGTTAATACTGACCTTGGTAACCTAGTTACAGTAGTGTTCGTCAGGTTTCTCTACTGTAAAGTTACTCTGCCGTTCCCCTGCCTTTCCATGCTGTACTCTCTGGAAGGAAGTCACTATGAAAAGCCCATGGTTAAAGAGTGGTGAGTCTACATAACTTCTTACACTCAGGAGAGTTGTCACTTTTCCTCCATTAATTAATTTATATCAGAGTTTTGGATATTTTCGTAACTTTGAGTTGCCATCTAACACTACCTTAATGATTTTTTGGTCAAATTATTCCAGCTTGCGGCCACTGGGAGCTCTTTCAGTTGGCTCTTGCGCCCCTCTGACATACTTGAATTGTGTGCATGAGCGCCCATGTTAGCATTTCCTTATTTTCAGGCCCCTTAAGGTGCTTCAGGCTCATCTTGCATGCGCCCTGCTCCAGTCATAGAATGATTCACTTCTCCAAGGAGCCATGTGGTTCCTTTTATTAGAGAATAATATTAGAAATCAATATCTGGGTCCTAGGAGTGCCCATTGTTACTGGGCTATTTTTTCTTTATGCCTTCTTAGTTGACAGAGCAAATATATGTGTATATGTTAATCTGTGTATACACACGTATCTACAAATGTTTCTCTATAGAACCATCTGTAACTATATTAGCCATTTGCTTTTCTCATATTCAGGTAAGATTTTCTATTTATTTGACAGAGAGAGAGAGAGAGAGGGAGAGAGAGAGAGAAACACACAAGCGGGGGGAGCAGCAGAGGGAAAGAGAAAAGCAGGCTCTCCACTGAGCAGAGAACCCCATGCAGGGCTCAATCCCAGCACCCCAGGATCACAACCCAACCTAAGGCAGATGCTTAACCAACTGAGCCGCCCAGGCACCGGGAAGAAAGCGATTTGTAAAGTTCCTCCCATCCTAAGCATTAAACTCCCTAACACAGTATTTGGAGCGAACACCTCCCTGTGTCAGGCAATGGTATGACGATCCCTGACCTTGAGCTTCCAGTCCAGTGGGGAAGATAAATTGATATGCACATAATTTCAATGAAATGTAACAATTTGATGATTTCATGTGAAAGGTACAGATTGCTGTGAAGGTACACAGGAAACTATGTGGAAGAGGATGCTGCCTGTGTGTACCTGTCACATGAGGTTTAAGACACTGAACTTAATTCTATAGGTGAATGAAGATGATCACAACATTTAATGCAAGAGTAAGTCCACACAATCCCAAGATAAGAAGACCATTTCCAGTTTTCTGAGTACAGAAGCATCAGGACCTAATGGAAGAGAGACAGAAAAGCTAAAAATCATGAAGCCTCCTTCCTAGTATAGTATTGGTGTTCACGCTGTAAGAATGAAGAAGATGATGCTGGGATGTGGTAGCACATTTCTTTAGCACTTCCTATGTGACAAGAGTATATCTCATTTAACTCTAGGAGAAAGGCATTATGATTAATGCCATTGAGCCAATGGACAAGTGAGTCTCAGAAGTTGAATAATGTGTATGCAATCCTACAACAGAAAATTGGCTGTGTAAATTTAGGCTACATCTGCTTGACCCCTCACTATTACTCACCTTAACTATTATTTAGTGTTGATAAAGGCAGAGTTTCCAATATCCAAGTTACTCCTAAAGAAGGCAGGACTACGAATAAGTCATGGGGATGAAAGTTACAGCATAGGGAATACAGTCAGTGATATTCTAATAGCGTCGTACGATGGCAGCTAGTAGCCACAGTTACAGTGAGCACAGCATAACATATGGACGTGTCAAACCACTCGGTTATACACCAGAAATTAATGTAGCATTGTGCGTCAAGTAGACTTCCAAAGAAAAAAGTGGCATAAAAAAAGAAAGGTTTTATTTTTTTATTCCTAAGAAAAATAATGATCAGTTTTGGGAGGGCTGGTGGCTACATCTAGAATAAAAAACAATGATAAAGACAGGAGTCTTTTTCCCCTGAAATTGGTTCACCCTGATCAAATGCCTCTATGAAATGTTTGAGCTAAACCACATCCATCTTTCATAATGAGGGAAAATGGGCAAATAAATCAGTTGGGAGTCTGCAGCCCAGGCCTCAGAGGTGATGTGTCAGCCCTGTCCCTCCCTCCTCTGCTTGCTAGGATTTATGATCCCATCACTCATCATGTGTCCCTTCAGTGGAATTCTGGGTAGGATCAAGGAAAGCTACTGGGGGTAAAGAACTACAGTTCTGCTACTTCTCCACAGTATTGGAACAAAACAAGGAAACATCAGCAGAGGAATGGAAAATCCAATCAACCTTATCAGTGTTTAATGGTATAAGGGGATAAAACCTTCAAAAAATATTCGCTATTTTGGATTCTACTTTCACCTGGAAGTATGTGGTTTCCCACAGACCCCTTCAGAAAAACTAACATCACTCTCTTTTTCAACTAAATGTGTTAGTTGGTGAATTCACAAGAACTGGGTTTGAGCTCAGTCACTCTGAACAGCCATTAAGTAGAAGGAAGAATATAAAACACTTTTAGAATGCAGACTATAAACCTAGGTGCAAGAATGTATATTCACTAATAAAACCGGTTTCGGCTGGCTAAGTATGTGCCTCCTTTGTGATTAATAAAAGCAGAAATGCAATCTCTCCGCCTGGATAGTATAGAGCTCCCTATGTAGGAGGAGGGCTTACAGGTTTCAAACTTGATTCACATTTGTTTATATGGATTTTAAGCCCTACCACATTCCCCACCCCCGAGAAAAGAATTTAAGATGGATATAACTCTCATAATTCCCGTCTGAGGCCACCATGATAAAGCAGCCCTACTCACCTTGACAACTGAATTTTTACCATACAGGGTAACCATAAAAAATGAATGTGTAGAGCTTTGATGCTAATTATATGCAAATGTTAAGGAATTTAAATTACCACTTATTTTAAATTAGCATGTTCTTAACCTCAGTATACTATAAGAAAAGGATTCTAAGAATTATGGGAAAGTGATGTTCTCTTGATAAGGGAGCAACTGGATGACTGGAGGAAATGGACAAATTAGATGCTTCACCATTTGAACACGAACTAAACCAGGGAAACCCAAACACTATTTCCCAAACACTATTTGAGTTAAATATTTTAGAATTATTTCCTTTCATCCCTCCCTTCCTCCTTTCCTTTCCTTCCTCCTTCCTTCCTTCCTTCCTTCCTTCTTTTAATTTTAATTGTCATAATTAATGAAACAGACTATAAAGCAAGTTCAGGGTCAGGAATCTAGCTAAGCAGGTTCAAGGTCATAAATGTAGGCATAAGTTATGCCACACCTTCTAACTTGACTGGCCCTGATTTAATAAGGTCCCATAGTCAAATCCTCCCAGGCACTCAACTGGCAATTGCCCGCTTTAAGAGACAAGGCAATTAGTGATAAGGAAGAGTGAGGGAATTACTGCCTTCCAAACACATATGGGGAAGAGGAGAGGTCTTCCACTCCAGGATGTAGTCAGACAGAGGGGTGCCCACCAGGGTGAAAAAGAGAAACTGGTCATGATTTATAGGCTCGCAGTAAACTAATTTGAAGTTAAGGCATGTCATCCAGAAAAGCCTTGTATTGCCTCATCTTTTAAGGTAAGATGGGAATTTTAGGAGAGACATTTCTGGCAGTTTCCATTGAACTAAATCATAAGATGTTTCATAATTCTGTGTCAGTCAGTTGTGCAACTGAGCAGGTTTTATTTTCCTCAAAGACATAAAGCCTCTAACTCTGCCCTCTGATGCCACTGATGTCTGTCTTGCAGCTAGCATCAAAAACTAAAAGTAGAGCTGGACCCTAGAACCCTAAAATGGCTGGTATTTGAACTTCTCAAGAAGAATGTGGGTCATCTGTCTACTTTAGATTACAAATTTCAATATTGGTCTGTAATGTCTTTTTGCAGATTCTTTCATTCATGTCAACATATTCTGAAATATGAATGCTCTAAGGGAATGTCAATTGCATCACTAAAATGGCATAGGGCTTTACTTGGCTCTCTTACAATTACGTATTTGTTAACAATGTTGAGGGCCATATGGGTTAACTGACTGGATGATGTTGGTTCATTTCCCACGTATGAGAAAGAAGTTACCTGTTGCTATTTCTACTATATTATTTCCCAAACCATAACCTCCATGTAGTTTCTCATCCCTCCTCTTCTGGACCTGCTGAAAAGAAGGTTGTGCTTTGGAGTCAGTCCTTTGGCTTTGCATCAGAACTGGCTCAGGTTCTTCATGTTCTCTTCCCACCCCTGAATGAAGCCATAGACCCCTCCTTCCCACACAAGCACCTCTTTTCTAGTATCTGCTTTTTTTTTTTTTTTTTAAAGATTTTATTTATTTGACAGAGAGAAACACAGCCAGAGAGGGAACACAAGCAGGGGGAGTGAGAGAGGGGGAAGCAGGCTTCCTGCCAAGCAGGGAGCCTGATGTGGGACTTGATCCTGGGTCTCCAGGATCATGACCTGAGCTGAAGGCAGTCACTCAACCGACTGAGCCACCCAGGCGCCCCCCTAGTATCTGCTTCTTGATTAGCCAAACCTGATGGCCATTCTAGACCCTTTGCTTCAGGTCAGGTAATTTGCTTTTGGGCTGCGTCTTTCAAACTTAAGCACAGTCACCAGTTGTCATTTGCTCCACGTTCCAAGGCTGTAAGCCAGTCTTCCTCCACTCACATGTCTAGCACCAGCTTTCTTACTCCAAGGATGAGTCAGAGATTTTATGGGAGTATGGTCACAAATGACAGATATTCCTGCAACATGTTCAAGCAGAACAGGGAATATATTACTAGTATAATCCATAGTTAGAACCCCAACTAGTGGGAAGACAAAGTGTTGCAGGACCCGGGATCAACTGTGACCTGGAATTGTCAGCTTACCTCTTTCCGTCTCTTGTTTCTGATTGCTCAAAATGTCAACTTCATTTTCTTTTACACTATACCTCTATTTTATAGGAATATGGCAGCACACAGCATCTGAGTTTTATTTCTTACGTCTTTTGCCACTAAATACTATTTGTTTCAACCCTATAGATCCCAAATTCAGAAATCCTTGTGAAATGATTTATCAGTATAGCCCAATTTTACACCACTCATACAGCTTGATTATAGAGGAAGAAAGAGTGCCCAAGGTAGAGAAGAAATTCATGGGCGCCTGGGTGGCTCAGTGGGTTAAAGCCTTTGCCTTCGGCTCCAGTCATAATCTCGGGGTCCTGAGATCAAGGCCCACATCTGGCTCTCTGCTCACCAGGGAGTCTGCTTCCTCCTCTCTCTTTGCCTGCTTCTCTGCCTACTTGTGATCTCTCTCTCTGTCAAATAAACAAATAAAATCTTTATAAAAAAAGAAGTTAATGATCATAACGTAGACGTATTTTTGCCCCACAGCAGAGCTAAGATATTAAAACTAAGGCTTTATTCCTACGAGGGAAAAAAAGTCCAGAAGCATCTGATGAAATCAGCCAAACTCAGAAGGATATAGAAGGCTTCCTATTTTCCAGAGGGAAAAGTCTTCACCTCCTAATACTCATTTTCTAAAATAATAATCTTCACCCTATAGCTAGGATGTATAGAGTTTTTAACTCTGCACACAAGTTGCAAATTATTATTGGAGATAAACTTTCAATTTGGGTTCTTAAAATGGTATATAGAATATCTTTGGATAACCATATATAAGAAAGCAAGTGGTGATGAGTTGTACTTATTCCAAGTGTTTGGGTAGAAAAAGACCAAAATACAATTGAAAAAAGGCTAAACAAAAAAGGGGAAATTTATTATTATTTTTTCAATAATAGAATGTGTTATGGAACTCAAGACCAGGAATGTATTTGTGTCTGCTTGAAACATGGTGGCTACCATCATGTGGTTGCATAAGTGGGAAAATACGGTGTGGACAATGTCATGGGTGGCCACTATGTCAGTTAGTTAGTCCTTATGAAGCACATTTTTATGTGCAGGACACTTCATCTATCAACTATTCAGGCTTGTCAATCTACGTGTTCTATCATAACACCTAAATGAATTAACTTTTAAAATTAAATCTGGTGTACCACTAAAAAGTGTACTGATACATATTAAGTTTGATTTGCAGTTCACTCCACTATCGTGAAACAAAATGGTAAGTAATAAAAATGTGGAATGAGCATATCTCTTCCCACAAATTTTAACAATTATCAATTACATTCAGTAAAAGGGGAGGTCTAGAATTCACAAAAATATGTAGTATTCAATAATGGAGTTGTATCCACATAATATGAAGAAAATGGTTATATCCTTTTAAGTCAACTCAGGCTATGTTGACAAGAAAAACTCCGGGGGTCTCCCTAGTCATAGGGCTTAAGTAAGTTCATGCATTACACATCCAATGAGAACAGTCAGGACACTGTTTCCTGAGTAGAGCCCTGTCCTCACTGCCTTGGTTCAAATGTTAGCTCAGTCTGAAATCTGTCTCTCTCTTTTCTTTCCCCCAAATCTGTTTAAGTCTTTAGCTTGCCTTCAAAGTTCAACTAAAATTCTATCTCCTCTGAGAAGCTCCACAACCCTCAAATTCCCCAGAGTAAAGTATTCTTTTGCTTACACTTGTTTAACAAGATTGATGTACATGTTTTGGGGTTTTGTTTTTTTGTCTTTTCAGAGTTGGCCTTGCATCATTATGTGTTTGTGTGTGAGAGAGAGAGAGTGAGAGATTATAGATAGATGATAGATAGATAGATAGATAGATAGATAGATAGATGATAGATGGATGGATAGATAGATAGATAGATAGATAGATAGATAGATAATAGATGGATGGATAGATAGATAGATAGATAGATAGATAGATGATAGATATAGACCGATGATAGTCTCTAGATTTTGAGCTCTTGGAGTCTAACGGCTGTAACTTCTTTTTTCCTATCTATTTCTTCAATGATTAAGTATTTATGAGTATCCTTATGCTCTGTTAACCATTATGGAGATGGTAAGACAAATAAGACTGTATTTTATTCTCTAAGAATTTACAAAATTTACAATGTAGGGAATAAAGGGTAGGAAATCAAGTACAAGGTAAACATAAGTGAAATAGAGAGGTAAAATTGAAAAGCATGAGAGTTCTGAGATGATTCATGATATGATTTCCACATTGAGAGAGAGAGAGAGAGAGAGAGAGAGAGAGAGAGAGAGCAGAGAAGCAGCAAAGGGAAAAACTAGAAAAGACTTCATGGAACAAGACAGGTTTGAAATTGTCTACTGATGATGGGCAGGATGTGAATGTGTAGATGTGTACATCCCCACCTAAAGGAAGCAGCATGAATAAAGGCATAAGCAGGGGAAGGAGGGAAATAGACTCAGGGACCATATGATGCTACAGAGAAACAGTAAGAAACTGTTACAATGGTACCTTAGAAACCAGTGTCATTCTGAGGAGTCTGAACAATATCTTCCCATTAATCTGGACCCACCAAAGAAGTGGGCAAAAGTAGAGAAGGCTGGGTGTATGTGTTGGAGGAGCTCCATCAACATGCATTGCGAGTATAAGCAAGGAAAGATGAGGTCCAAGTCTATGGCGGAGGTAACGGTCCTGGAGGTCTTACATATAGTCTTGACAAGGCTTGACTCTTAGTTGTACATGGAGGACCGGGGAGAGGAAGAAAATGGTCCTCAAAAGTGAGGGGGATGATTGTGTCATCGGCTAACACAAGGAACATATGAGGATTAAACAGATTGAACGGGGTAAAACACGATTCCCAGGGGAAATGCCAAGTAAATGCTTTTCTCTTTACATCTGTTTCCCAATTAAGCATCTGACAATGTCATACAAAAAATGAGTTAATAAATGTTTACTGATTTGATATTAATTTTATAATAAACATTAAAACTCCACGGTGACAGTGGTGGAAATAAAATATTCCAGAGACATCCTTGAACGTTAAGTTTGTCATTAAGGTAGACAGCCAGGCTATTTTATAGAATATCTCTTGACTCCATGTCCAGTTATCATCATGGAAAATTCTCATCACTTGGAAAGTGACTATCATTCACTTGGGTGCTACTACAGGTAAAGCACTTAGGTTTTTTATAAGCTGTATCTCACAACATCACTCTAACTCTATTTCATTGAAGAGGTAACAGGGTTTGGTTACCTAAAAGCTTTCAAGGAACAGGTAACAGCAAATCCTGCCCCAGGCAATGTTTTAAGCCCTTCATAAATATTGAACCATTTACTCCTCATCACTCCCATGGCAAGTATTACTATCATCTCCATTGGAGGAATTAGGAAACCTCGGCATGGGAGGCAAAAGTCAAATTCAGGACTTGAACCCAAGCTGGTAGGTGCTGGAATCTATGAGCTTATCAACCTCTGCAGACGTCAATAGCATAGTGTGGTTGGGAATCAATCTCTCTGATGCCATAACTCATGTTTTCCCTTTCAGATTTTTTCCCAGAGAAAATCTTGCTGAAGCTTTCCTCTAAGAATGAAAGAAAAATGATTATTGGATAACTGGTCCACAATCAAATGAAAATTAATAGTGACGTCTATAACTCATGATACCTAACACTAAATTTAGGTCCATGTTGCCCTGCTACCAAGGAGTTAACATAATCATTATGTATTTTAGGAATGTCTTTCAAAAAATATTGGTGTGTGTTTTAGTTATTTGTAATAAAGGAAATATTGCACTTAAAAATCTTTGGGGCAGAGGTGAATACTTGATAAATGTAATTTGTGATTTTCTGTGGTTTTTATAAGTCAAACTTTTATGATAAATTTCTAGAAAAAAGGTAATTTTACTTATCCACATTCAGATTTCTAGGTATAGTATATTATCACGAATCCCCCAATCATCCCTTATAAACACTACAATATAGGGTTTTATTGTGGCTGTCTTTTGAGGTTGCAAATTGTTAACATCTGTCTCTTAGTATTTTTTTTACAATACTCTAAATACTCTAATCTCTGGTTATCCTGTTAATAACTATAATTTTCCAGTCAGCTGCTATCTCTCAAGGTAGTTTAAAGGTCATTTCTTTGCAATACATAAAGAAGCTTGTGAAGAAAGTAGACTTGATTTATTTTTTAGCAAGCTGAAGTCATGTTTGGATTTGGTTTTGTATCCAAGAAGATAGAGTCTCTGTCTAGCAACTTTTCTTCAATCTCTTATTTAGTCCCAGCATGATTAATCTGGTCTATTTCATTACAATTTACTTCTGCTACCTGATGTTATTCCTAACAGATAGGGGAAACATATTATTTTCAGAAACACTAATTAAAAGATACATTTATATTGTACTTTTGATATTCAAAGTCTTGGTTAATCCATATGTTATCCCTATGAGATAAAAGCATGCCGCACTTTCCCCTAGAGAGACATGTTCCTGAAAACTCTCCTTAATCAAGATTTGGAGAATTACATCCACTTAATTTTCCACAGCACCACAGTAGCTACAAAAATTACAAAACTTGAATAGATTTGTGTAAAATGCAGACATTTCCATTTATTGAAGGTGCTGATCAAAATATAAGAGAAGCATGAACATAAGCTAGAGTGAACATATGGTGGGTTATTTGTTTTTTGTTTCTTTGTTTTGCCTTGACTGCATCCATTACTTTCTTGTAGCAGGGAAAAAGCAATTTTCCTTTGAGTAAAATTTATCTTCACTCAAGAGTTTACATGCATGACCATTAGATAGCTATAGTGATCCCTCCAGGGACCAACATGGGACTCACCCTTGTCCAGTAAGATGCAAAACTGGAAGTGTGCAAGAGCTCTTGGGGAAAGAACTATGCATTTTATTTCCAGTTTATTGTTCATCAGTTATAATATCAATATGGACCTGGCCATGTCAAACTGGTTACCATGGGGAAAAATTCAGTCTGATAGTATAGTCAAAGCAGGCAGAAATCAGATGCAAGAAACTTGGAGAGACAGTACCTTAATGCCATCCCTGAATTTAGCCCCATGTATGACTACAATGAAATGGGTTCTTTTAGCTTAAAAATGAGTGACACCCAATTAGCACATAAGCACAATTGATGTCTCTAGATATTAATAAAAATCCAATTTTACTCTAGCAGATAGTAAGTATGAAGAGAATTTTAATGGAATATTCTAAATGAAAATAACTGGGCAGGATTAAGTAAGAAAGTTTTCAGGCAAAGCATCATAAATGATGTTTTGAGTAGATCAAATAATTATAAAATAGTAGCTCATAATTCCAGCAGATAAGAATTTATATAAGGGTTTGTTATGGATTGACGTATGTCCCCTCAGAATTCATAAATAATATATATATATCTTCACTACTAGTACCTAAAAAGGTAAACTTGCTTGGAAATAGGGTTGTTGCAGATCTAATCACTTAAAATGGGTTCATACTAATGTAGGGTGGACCCCTAATCTAATATGACTATTGTCCCTGTAAGAAAGGGGATATTTGAACATAGACACATACAGGGAGAACATCATGGAAAGATTACAGCAGAGATGGGGTCATGCTTCTACAAGCCAGGGGATACCAAGGATTATCAGCAAAGCACTTCAAGCATGGAACAAATTATCTCTCAGAGCCCTCAGGGGAAACAGCTTTCTTGACCCCTTGATCCTGGAGTTCTAGCCTCCTGAACTGTGGGACAATAAACTGAGCCTCCCAGTTGGTAGTACTTTGTTATAGCAGCCCTAGGAAACTAATACAGGGACTAAAGACAGTTATGGATGAAGATAAAGAAAAAAAATATTCCATGGGATAGAAAAGAGTAAAAATGAAATAAGAGAGCATTGATCAATGTTAGCAAAATCTGCCCTGAATGTTCATAGAACAGAAGTTTAAGGACTAAATTAAGATGATGGTTTCATAATGAATATAAAGGAATATACCTGAGAAATAATATAAAGGGAAATTGACAAGAGAAAGGATTAATGGTAGTCAAGATTGGAGGCAAAAAATAAATTTTGTTTTTTGTTTTCTTTTTGAGGTCTTCAAAACTATGTGATTAGAGAATTAGAAACCAATAAGAACATCGTCCATGAGAAATATTGGAAAAAATTGTGGTATAGAGCAGGAAATTCAAAGATAGTATGAGTCATACCACACTTTTAGGTAGACATCTGGTAGACTTCTCAACCAAGAGAAAAAGTGTAATACCACCAATAGTGGGGCAACTGCCATTCTGCGTCTCATGTTATTGTACTCTGAGAAAAACAAAAGGTCACCTGTTTGTATTTCTCCAAAATTATCTAGCCTGCATCAAGGTGTGAGAAAACATTCAGACAAATAAAAACTCAAATGTTTTACAAGACCTGGGCTTCTCAAAACATATTAATTTCATAAAAGTCAAAATGAGTTGGTAGAACTAATCTGGACTAGAGGAGTATAGAAGAGAGATATGACAGCTAAAGGAAGCATGCAATCCTTGGTTAGATCCTGAATCAGAAAAATCAAACAACAATAAAAATATCACAGTGCTAAGAGAAGTTATTGGGATCATTTGAATATGGACCCTATATAAGATTAATGTTAGATCAGTGTTACATTTCTTGAATGTGGTCACAATATCATGGTGAGTTTATTTTACTCTTTCAACTTTTCTGTAGGTTTGGTATTGAGGAGGAAGGACTTAAAGGAGCTGGTCCATGATCCAATTCTCCTTCCATCGAAGGGTATGATCCCAAGAAAAAAGAAAAGTTGGGTGACCTTGTTTTATTTCCATATATACATGCTGATAACTGGAACTCCTGATAAATATGCTACTGACATTTCCAAGGGAGAGTCCAAATCTATGAAATCTTCTTTAGCACAATGTCCTTGGTTTGAGTTTTTTTAAGGGGATTTACGGAGTTTTGCTCCCTAGAAAATGTTACATCAGGTAGGTGACCATCTGGGGTACAAAACTGGAATGTTTTATAATGAAAGTGTTGTCTGCTGTGTGAGGTAATCTGTGTACCTCAGTCAGAGACCTCATGTAGTCAGGGCCAAAATATACATGTGTATGAGGGAAGCAAAAAGCCAGGGAATCCCCCTCAGGTTTCTACATCTGTTCTGTGCTTCACCTGTGTCTTTTTTATTTTTAAAGGTTTTCCTTATTTCTTACTTCTTTCTTTCTTTCTTTCTTTCTTTCTTTCTTTCTTTCTTTCTTTCTCTTTCTTTCCTTCTTTCCTTCTTTCCTTCCTTCCTTCCTTCCTTCCTTCCTTCCTTCCTTCCTTCCTCCCTTCCTTTTCTCTTTCTTTCTTTCTTTCTTTCTTTCTTTCTTTCTTTCTTTCTTTCTTTCTTTCTTTCTCTCAGAAGCTGGGGGTGGGGGACAGATGGAGAGAAAGAATCCAAGCAGACTTCACACTGAGCATGGAACCCAACACACAGTTCCATCTTATGACCCTGAGATCATGACCTGAGCTGAAATTGAGTCAGATACTTAACTGACTGAGTCAACCAGGCCCCCCCTCATCTA
This sequence comes from Spilogale gracilis, assembly GCA_004023965.1. Lineage (NCBI taxonomy): Eukaryota > Metazoa > Chordata > Mammalia > Carnivora > Mephitidae > Spilogale > Spilogale gracilis. Next base: position 36,524 of record PITA01011911.1, read on the forward strand.
TACCTTTTGGTTGTTTGTCTCTGAAATTATTAGTATAGGTAGGCTCTGGGAAAGATTCTTAGTTGTGAAGATCTGATGTGATAGTCTGATCCTTTGTGTGAGCTCAGCTATTTTTCAAGTTAAAAAGTTTTTCAGACATCACAGAACATCAGTTTTTAAATTTTTTACATATAGGATTTGGACTAGATCTATACAAATGATGTCATAGGCTGGCCTTTTTTTATGATTTCATTTATTTATTTGACAGAGAGAAACACAACTAGAGAGGGAACACAAGCAGGGGGAGTGAGAGAGGGAGAAGCAGGCTCCCTGTCAGGCAGGGAGCACCATGCAGGGCTTGCTTGATCCTGGGACTCCGGGATCATGACCTGAGCTGAAGGCAGACACTTAAGGACTGAGCCACCCAGGTGCCCCAGAGGTTGGCCTTTTTAAAATATAGATATTTTTTAGAGCAGTTTTTGGTTCACAAACAAAATTAAGCGGAAGATGCAGAGATTCTCTGTATCTCCCCTGTCCCCATGTATCCGTTATCAATATCACTCACAGGAATGGTCTATTTGTTACAACTGATGAACCTGCATTTACATATTATTATCACTCAGATTCCCTATTTTACATTACCATTCACTTTTCATGTTGTATGTCCTATGGGTTTGGAATAAATGTATAATAATGTGTATCCACCAATAAGTTATCATACTGAGTCATTTCACTGCCCTAAAATCCTCTATGCTCCTCCTATTCACCCCACCCTTTCCCCTCTAACTCCTGGCAACCACTGATCTTTTGACTGTCTCCAGAATTCTGCCTTTTCCAGAATGTCATCTAGTTGGAATTATACAGTATGTAGGCTTTTCAGATTGGCTTCTTTCACTTAGTAATATGCATTTAAGTTTCCTCCATGTCTTTTCATAGTGTGATAGCTCATTTTTTTTTAGCACTGAATAATATTTTGTGGTCTAGAGGGATCACAGTTTATTTATCCATTCACCTACTGAAAGATATCTTGGTAACTTTTAATATGTGTATCATGTTGAATCTATAGCTAAGTCTTACTACTGTTGCCATTTCTCCTGGTAAGAGAGGTTGTGAAGATGTGAGTGACAAGGGACATAGCCCAACATTTGGTCACCAGCTCCTGGGAGTCAGGAGTCAGTGGTGCAGCTGCAAGAGAATCTTTGTCCATGAAGTGTCTCATCTGGGGTCTCAGTGGAGTCTCCTCCATGTTTCACAACAATCTTCTAAGCCCTTAATTTCCTACATGAAATCCTTTTCTGCTCAAAATGTCTAAAGAGGTTTCTGTTTCCTGTGCTGAACTCTGAATGATGTCGTTAATTGCTAAACCAAATAATTGCTCTATTTTAGTTTGGAGACTCAGATTCCTAACCTGTGTACATCAACATTTTGTCTACCTTTAAGATTTTTAAAAGTTTAAAATAAAAACAAAAGGTAATAATAGACATATCATTTGACCAGGCCAAAAAGAACAACAAAACAAAACAAAAATGGGATAACCTGTCATGTTTCACAACCTATAGGCTTTATTTTATGTATACATCTTTTCAGCTAACTGTGCAATTGCTGAGTTTTTTCCCTTGCATGTTTAAGTATCTGAATTCTTATTAAGATACATAACAAATGCACTGAGATTTTTTTCTGGATGCAAAAATTGTTTAAAGATTATTTGAATCTATTTTTTTTTGATCAGCAGATATCACAGCAAACTAACCCAGAATCTAAAATTGTTAATGCCATATGTGTCATTGATTTCCATCTTGCCAATTAAATAAAGGTTACCGCCTGGGTGCTTCAAAGATTGCCTCTCTCCCTAGGCACCATCGCAGTGATTCAGCTCAGCCAGGACACTCTTGCTGGCAGTCCCCAAATTCCCTCTGCAGGAATGAACAGCAGAATGCCTTCTGGGAAAGACTTCACTTAGGGAATGGCAAACCTGCTGATAGCTAGAACTCTAATTTGCTGACCTTTCATTGCTCACTAAAAAGGCTCCTCTTCTCTGCTTTCCCAAAAAGACCAGAATTAATTCAACAAACATTTATTAAGCACCTATGCGGTGCCATGCTCTGACACTAGGAATCCTAAGAAAAAGTAAGATGTGAAACTATGTTCCTGTCCTCCGTGAGGTCTGACTTTGAGTAGATGGTTACATATCTAGCTTTCACACCATGGGATCAGTTCTATGAATCAAGTGCTCTTGGGTAGTGTGGAGGAAGGAAGTATCCAGTCTCACTGTATGAAGGGAAAGAACTGATTTGCCAAGAAGAGAAGGAGGTGAAATTTGAACTCTGTTGTGAAGAAAGGGTTTTTCCAGTCCTGAGTGAAGAGAGGATGGAAGGATTCCAAGGAAAATAAATCCAGAATGAGCCAAGGCAAGAAGAAAAAGAAGACCAGACTTGGATAAGAAACCACCAAGAGGGTGACCAGAAAAGTGTGAGGGTGAATTTTATGTGTCAACCTGATGAGGCCATTGGAGCCAGAGATCTGGGAAAACTTTACTGTGAGTGTTTCAGTGATGGACTTTTTGGATGAGACTAACACTTAATTTGGTAGACTGAATAAAGCAGATTCTCTCCCTTAATGTAGATGGTCCTCATGCGATCAGTTGAAGACCTGAATAAAACATAAAGACTGAACTACATCTAAATAAGAGAGAAATCCTGCCTTACTGTTTTTGAGCTAGGACATCATTTGGGGTCTGTTTTTGTTTTTGTTTTCCTGCCTTTGGACTCAAACTGCAACATCAGCTCTTCCTAGGTCTCAAAGCATCTGGACTAGAATGATAGCATTCGGTCTTCAGAAATTGCCAACTGCACATCTTAGGACTTGTCAGCCTCCATAGTCTCATGAGACAGTTCTACCCACTCATGTACACACACACACACACACACACACACACACACACACACAATATCGGTTCTGTTCTTTAGAGACCTCTGGCTAATGCAGAAAGGGTGCCATGAGATGACATTGGAACAGTAAACATAATTAGAATGTAAAGAATCTGGCAGGCTGTATATTAGAAATAGCTAATATTTCTTTTCAGTATCATAACTCTTATTGTTCACAATGCTACCACTTATTTCTTGGGTGGACAGAACTCTCTTTGGAGTGCTCTAGAGGTAACAGCTCATGTACTTCTGGCAGCCCATTTATGAGAGATGGAATATCACAGCCCCCATCTGCAGAGACAAACATGAGGCACAGGGAAGTAACCAGCCCTAAATCTCATGGCTGATGAGTGGCAAAGCCCAGGTCCCAACCCAGTCACATCTCTAGAGTCTGTGTTCTGTTACTGTTTGGTGATGTTCTGATATTGAACTTAATTCTACAGGTTGTTTTGATCACAGGGATATAGATCAAGTTTGCCATTTGAGGAAAATGATGGTGTTGGTAAAATAGAGAATGAGTCAGAAAATGGAAAGGACAGAGTATTGTAGAAATCTGAGATGAGATGTGGTGATGTAATTAGTTAGAGTCTGGTCTAGACAGGAGGGCTGGGAATGGGGAAGGTGATGATCCAAGAAAACTGTTCTCAAAATAACATCGCCATGATTTGGTAACTTCTTGGATATTGACAGCGAGGGAAAACAGGTAAAACTCAGTGTGACTAGGAATTGTTGAATGACTACCTGAGCTGGCAAGTGTTCTGTGGGAGGGGAAAAGACAGCTAGAGGTGATTTAGAAATGGAAATTGAGATAGCCACAGAGAGAAATTTAAATCTCAATTTGGAAGAGAGGTCAGGATTAGAGAAATAAATCTGGGAATTGTATTAGTTTCCTAAGGTGCCCTGCCAGAGTACCACAAACTCCTTGTCTTAAAGCAAAAACAGTTCTGTAGGCCAAAAGTCCAAAATCAAGCTGTGGGCAGATCCATCCTCCCCCTTCCGTTCCTGGTTCTAGGGATAGCGGGCATTCCTCGAGGGTTCCTTGGCTTGTGGCCACTTCCTGGCGATTACTGCCTCCCTCTTCATGTCTCATCCCTTATGTGTGGGTTGAACCCCCTCTATCTCTTTTTAAAAGAACATCTCTGCTGGCATTTGGGGGCCATGTGAATATCCAAGGATTATCTCCACATCTTAATGTTCTTAGCTTAATCACACCTGCAAAGGCCTGTTTTCCCAGTTGGGTAACATTTATAGGTTCCAGGCATTAGGACCTGATCATTTTGGGTGACTAGCATTCAGCCTCCTGCCAGAGTCATCTGGAGGTGGACGATTAAAGATGAGATGAAACACCGAGGGTGAGAGATGGCAGGAAGCCCCCAGTGGTGGAAGGGAAGCAGCCCCTTGACTTCAAATCCCACTCTGTCCCTGCTTTCACATGCCCGACCAAGTGGCGTGGCTGCTTTGGACCTCATTTTCTTCCCTGTCAAATGATGCAAGTCTACTATATGATTTTTCTCTCGAAGAAAATGTTAAGTGCGCCTTTCATCTAAATAAGTGTGCAGAGTCATTTGGAGCCGTGGCTGTTTCACTTTACCCAAATAACAATATTAAAATGAGAGGATAAATCCAAAATTGTCCATAATCCTTTCATTTAACCAAATCAATGTTTTCATTTGTGTGACATTTCCGAGTCCTTGAGCAAGCATATATTCGATTTTTACATATTGGCCACAATTTTGTAGGTAGAATTTTATAATCTGTTTCATTATTTAAAATGTCACTGTGATTATGTTTCCATTCTGCTATCATCGTTTCTCCTACCATCTCCCATGTTCCCCTCCCTGCCCACGCTGGCTGCCATGTTGTGCAGTTAAAAAGAGGCATATTCTGTCTGAGTGGGGTCAGGTGGAGGAGGGCTGCTCACGGAGGCTGCGGAGTGTCAGCTATAGGGACCACAATCAACAAGGGGAATCCACCTTCTGGAATGAGAAAGCATGCCTGTACCCCGCCGGGCCCGCCTCCAACAACCCCAATGCCAACTGATTCCAGTTAAGGTTCTTCTCCATTCCAAACTAACATTCTCATTCCTATCCAGGTGAAAATACATCAGTATGCAAATACTTGATGTAACTTCTCATAAAGCTTTAGGTCAAGCTGGAAACAACACTTTAGAGAGTTAAGACACATCCTATATTGAACTTGGTTAGCTTTCCACTTAGGTGACACCTCAGCTCTGTCTCCTCAAAAAATTAAATCCCATTCCAGCATACTTGCTATTGGCTATATTGACACAATTTTACAGGATATGAAATAACTACTCCAGTGCAATGTCAGTGATAGCGACCCTGCATGGGAGACTGAGTGTAAAGTGAAGACTGCTCTACTTTTCTTCAATAAATAGCAATCTGAATATAGCCACAAAACTTCTTGGAAATGTATTTATTCTATTTAGTCTTTGCCTTTTTTTTCTTCCAGGAGAATTCTTCCCTTATATAACCTCACAGTCCACAGACACATGCTTACACACACTCTCTCTGTCTCTTCGTCTCTCTGTCTATCTCTCTCTCTGCCCTCCCCCTCACCACACACACACACACACACACACACACCAATGGGGAAAAATTTTTGCTTGAACTACTACAGTCTGTTATAATCAATTTTTGTTCATTAGGTATTAAATTCTGAAATGGAACCAAAAAGCATGAGACTAAAAGAATCAATCATCCTTTATCATGTTTTTTCAGGAAGAAATTAACTTGAAATGGTCATTCTTGTTTCTTTCCTGTGGAAGAGAAAAAAGATAGCTTAGAGGTGAGAGTTTAAATCTAGGACATTGAACACCTGTTGTAGGGAAATAAGGTTCTTACTGTGGGAATTCAATGAATGATCTTAAAGGTGTTACAGTTCACACATATATGCAGAGAGTGGTGAAAATACTGCATGTAACTTAGCACCCCTTAACAGCAGACACAGATGCTTTGGCTCTTCTGCTTTTTTGTTCACTCTGGAGAAAGCTATCTGGCTGTGTGTGGCTTAGGAAGGTTATTTAACCTCTCGGTGCTTCAGTTCCTGCATCTTAGGGGAGGATGGGGCTAGTAGTGCCTCCCTTAAACAGATATTGATAGGTTCAAACCAAATGATGTATGTGAAATAGAGGGTCATGCCTACTGTATAGTAAGTGCTCAATAAATCTTGACTGCATTATCCAGCTTCTTACTTTCTAGTATGCTTTCTTCATCCATTGTAATCATGACATTTTACCAGGGATTCCTTAAAGACAATTTATGTGAATCCCCATCGGTCTTTATATCTCCCTGCTCTGCCTTCCAGCTTCACCATGTAGTAGCCGTGTGAAAATTCCACAGTCACCCAGTGGGGTCATGTTGGAACACAGAAGCCTTTAGGACCAGAAGCCTAGGTGCAGCCCAGCATCAGTTGATGAAGCTGGATTACCACTTGAGCATTAAACATGAAACCCTGGATGACCCAGAGAAGAATAGAAAATGGTGGTAAGTATCCGCCTCCCAATGAGTTACATGAAACCAACACATTTGAACCTCCAAATTAGCCTGTATTGAAAAAAAAGGGTTGGCACTATGTAGTTTGCCAGTTTTCCAAACGACATTCTGACCTTTTTGTTTTCATTTTCTATTTATCTGTTATTGAGGAGGGTCAAGATGGCGGAAGGCCAGGTGACCGCATTTCAGGGAGTTCCCTGAAGAGAGCTGAATTATCTGTTATTGAATATCTTCGGATACTGTGATGCCAACACAACAGAATTCAGTGGCTGATTTTCATTTTGTTGCAAAAAGGATCAAATGATAGGAATCAAAGCTGTGAAAATGTCTTAGTTTAAAATGATTTAAACAATAACTTAAAAAAATAATCCTCGTCATACAACTAATTGCTGGAAAAGTCCTTAAATCCTCAAACAGGATGATTTATTTTCTCAAATGGAGAAACTCAGATCTAGAAAAGTAAATCTATTTCATCCAGAAAAACTCTTAAAATTACCCAACCGGGGGTAATTCTTTGAGTATTTGATTACATGACTCATTATCTACACTGATTCAATCAGCTACATAATTGATCAAGTTAACTACATAATCTATGCAACTGACCAATCTTTACCAAATTATAATCAGGCCTTACATTACATAATTTTCTATGGTTTTCATATCTTATCTAAATCATTCTTCACACCAATCCTCTGATAAAGGTATTATAATACACCTTTATTGAGATAATTGGGCATGGTGATGGGTGTTAACTAGAATTATAGTGTGATCATTTTATAACATATACAAATATCCAACCACTCCCTTTACATTTGAAACTAATACAGTGTTGCCTGTCAGCTATACCTCAATAAAAATAATAAATGTCCACCTTTTTGGGGAAAAAATGAGTAATTTAGACCTGGAAACCAGTTTATCTACCAGTGGCTCCATGACCACAAGTGGTAGAGTTGAAACTCACACCCAAGCTTTTTGATTCCCTATTCCATGCTCTTCCCAAGGAAATTTCCCCAAGAATAAAGAACAGCTTGTCATATGGAATTATTTTAATTACCTAAGAACTAGATCAACTGGAAATGGCACACATATTGGAAACGTGTGGTAGAAGCAGGGACATCAGGGATAAAGAAAGGGTTTAGGTAGATTTAATCTCAAAATAAAAGCTTTAACAACTTACCAATATTGTTGCACCCTAGGCCATGAATATGCAAAAGTTTGGTAGGAAAACGTATTTGATTTTGTTTTCTGGGTTTCAACCATATTTTCCCAAACTAGCCCATGTGTATAAAGAAATATCTGAAGTTTAAATCAATCGTAAAAGTCCCCTGAAGCCCACCCCAAATATTTTAAGTGGGTCTAAGAATTCCATCCTTATTGGTCCTGAAGTATCATTATTTTTTACAGGAGCCAAAATTGCAAGTACAGAGGAGGAAGATCTTTTTATGAGAATAGCTAAACACTGATAGAGCCATTTCCTCAAATACTTACCTTTAAGTAACAGTGTCATAAGTAGTAGATTTAATGCAAGTGTTTGGGGAGAATATTAATTCCAGCACAGAATTAGAAACTGACTGGGCTCCCCCACTTTGGTACTAATGCATTTTTCAGACAGGGCCTTAAAAAGATGCATAATTGTGCCTAGCTGCCACAATGCAATCTGCATAATATTCTTGCCCATATCACAGTCTTTTTTCTGTGAGAAATGCTCATTCTTTTATATTTTAATTAAGTTGGTTCGTTTAACCAGCTATGCACTAAAAAAGGTAATGACCAAGGATTTTGCATTGATACCAACTCTGATAGCAGCAGACTATAAAGGAGCCAGTCCAATTGGGGCATAACTAGCCACATGGGAACAGGTAAGAAAGCGATGTCAGCTAAGCAACCTCTCCCTTCACCGACACCCCCAGAATACCCGTATTAGAATAATCTCAAGTGCACATCTGCAGGGCAACACCAAGAGGAGGCTTGTTTCTCTCCCTGGATGATGCATTTAGTCCTTAGAAAATACTCTTGGAATATTCCCTTGATTTCTAGGAGGCAAGGAAATGTGGCAAAGGATAAAAAGAAGGGAAGATGGGGCAAAATTTCCTTTTTTATTCAGCTGTCCTAGTGGTGAGGATAGATGATGGAATATGATGGAAGCAGTTGGGTAGCAGTGTGGATGTTGTGAGTACATGTGCACGTGTATATACTTGTAAGTCTATGTTTGTGTCTGTGCACTTAACAATCACTATAGTTTTAAAGAAAGAGTCCTGTACAAACTACCTCTTTATTTACAAATCCCTTGATCTATAATATGTGTGTATGTGGGGGCACCTGGTTGGCTCAGTTGGTTAAGTATTTGACTCTTGGTTTTGCCTCAGGTCATGATCTCTGGGTCACAGGATTGAGCCCCACATAGGGCTCCACGCTTGGTGGGGAGTCTGCTTGAGATACTCTCTCTCGCTCTCCCTCTGCCCCAGCCCTACTCAGGTAGCAGAGCATGCTCTTTCTCTCTCTCTCTTTCTTTCTCTCTAAAATAAATAAATAAGTCTTAAAAAATGTGTGTGTGTATGTGTGTGTGTAAAATGGGTGTATTCCTCTCCAAATACAGTGTAGTCCACTAGAGCAGATATGTACTATATTCTTAACCCAGGAATGGAAATTCAAAATCCTAAACTACCTCTTTAACTATTTCAGGACTGGCCTGCCTTTTTATTACACAGAGCTCCTTTCTCAAAATGATATTGTGTGACTAACACCCATGACAATGCCTAGTTTCTTCATAGACCGATTTCCAATTTCAGCACTCGGTGATGAATCTTAAAAAGAATGTCCAAAAGTTCACATCTGTTTTCACACTTAAAAGGGATAGTTTTCCTTTTGAGTAACACTAAATAACAATTTATTGTCATGTGCTGGTAACATGTTAGGACATTTACACATATTATCTCTATCCCCAAAACAGTTCTACTAGTCAGACATTACTAACCCTATTTGATGGATGAACGTAAGAATGCACTGAGGTTAAGAGTATTATCCACTATCACACAGAAAGGACCCGGGAATCCAGCTCTGGTCTGTATAGGTGCAAGCCCATGCATTTCGCTTGGGCAGGGTCTCCAGCTCTTACCAACACTCCAAGGAGGCTAATTTAGTGCCGTGTGATCTACTTTAATATTTAATATTATTATTTAATGTAATTAATATTATTATTTAATATTTAATATTTTAATATTTAATATTCCATAAAAGAATGCATTTTTTAAACAAAAATTGGAAAGAGATGAAAAATACTACTTTATGGACTTTTTTTGTTGTTCTTTTTGCACTTAAATTCTAAACAGACTGTATTCTTTTGGTAGCTAGATATCACCTTTGTTACGGAAATTCAGAATACAAGTATCAGTTTGCATCACCTCCCTTTGTTGTAATATACAAGGTCCCATCTATCAGGCACCGTATGAACAACCATCAGGGCTGCACAGGATAACCTGGTTTATTTATTTATTTATTTTAAGATTTTATTTATTTATTTGACAGAGAGGAACACAGCCAGAGAGGGAACACAAGCGGGAGAGTGAGAGAGGGAGAAGCAGGCTTCCTGCCGAGCTGGGAGCCTGATACGGGGCTTGAACCCAGGTCTCTGGGATCATGACCTGAGCTGAAAGCAGATGCTTAATGACTGAGCCACCCAGGTGCTCTGGGTAATCTAGTTTAGATGTGATATAATGTACTTTACCAGTTTTCCTGTTGTTGGATATTTAAGCAGCCTTCAATTTTTTACCATCATTAACAATGTTGTAATGAGTATCCCTATGCGTGTGTGTGTGTGTTTGTGTGTGATAATGAGCGTTTGACAGTAAATTGTTATTTATTGTTACTGTCACTGAAAGACTATCCCTTTTAAGTGTGAAAGCAGATGTGAAATTTATATATATATAATAAATAATGTATAGGTATATATAATGTATAGTTATATATATATAATTTTGTACATTTATAAATTTATTTAAGACATTTTTAGAATAAAATTTTAGAGGAGCAATTACTTAACCAAATACCCTTAACTACATCTGGAAGGTTGGGTAACATATTATTGAATTGCCATATAATTTCAATTCAATAATATTTTATCACTTTAATCCCTTACAATCTAATGTGAATGAAATGTTTTCAGACTAGAGATAGTGGCCAGTCCAATAACTGGGTTGTGAAGCTGTACACACACCATGTTCATACCAATGCAAGGAACATGACTTGTTTTGGTTTCTAAGTCGAAAGAAACAACAAAAGGGTATGTTGATATAACATCAACCAGCATTCCGTTAGTGCTTACCGGGACTGATATTCACTTCAGCATGCTAGTTAAAATCGTCTGATTGGTTGCTGTCCATGCGAAACTATGACATATTTTAAATATCACCCAGTACTTAACCATATTCTAGGTTCCATTCTGACAATGAAATACAGCAGTGCTCAAAATCCCAAATCTCTGGGGTGCCTGGGTGGCTCAGTTGGTTGAGCCACAGCTTTCGGCTCAGGTCATGATCTCGGAGACCTGGGATCGAGTCCCACATCGGTCTGCCTGCTCGGCGGGAAGCCTGCTTCTCCCTCTCTCACTCACCCCTGCTTGTGTTCCCTCTCTGACTGTGTTTCTTTCTGTCAAATAAATAAAATATTTGAAAAAAAAAATCCCAAATCTCTGAATTCATGATACTTATATTCTGGTCTACAAATATGTGCACAAAATGTACAGTACTGGCGGTGAGTATCCCAAAGTAAAATAAGACTCAATATCCTTCCAACTCACTTAGAGACACAGCACTTAAACAGGTGCAATGATTAAAAGCAAAGACTATACTGAGTTTCAGGACATAGTAATTTTATGATAAGAATATGGATACATTGATCGATCTAGGCCAGATCCTGCCCCTGGATCTGCCACACTTCCCATGTCTCCCATTTGTTACCTGTGGCCTGAAATGCCACATTTTCTTTCCTTGGATGCAAATCTTTCCTGATGAGTTTTTGGGCAGCATATTATGCCACCCCCAGTCCTGCTGGCGGTGGGAGGAGGACATGGCACCTCCAATCTGCTCATTTCTTTCAGGCATCCTAATTGGAAGTCCTGCCTAGAACACATGGCCAGAGCAAAGAGCCAAGAGGAGAACAAAGGACAACTGCTCACATGTGTTCCTTCCCAATCTGGTCCAAGCTTCTGGCTCAGAAGAGAGAGTCGGCAGGGCAAACCACTAAATGGTGAAGGGTCAGAGGCAGTAAGTGCTCATACCCCTGGTGGGCCATGGGCCTGCGAGAAGAGACGCCAGCTAGATTGATTTTAAAGAGGAACTAAGATGGAGATTGGGAAATAAGATAAAATGGAAGAGTAAAAAGTATAAAGGAGGAAAATCCACATTTCTGGACCTAAAGCCTCTCTAGAACTAAAAATGCAGAAAGATACTAAGGCTTTCTTTTTCTTAAAATTTAAAAACTAATCTACTGAGGACACATAATGACAACATTATGAAGTAGAAATGGCCAGCCTTGAATTTTAAGCCAAGCACTAACATAAACTTTTTTCTTTGGTTTCAACTCATTAACTCATTAATGTGGTACAAATTCTACTCAGCATCTTAGATGTGTCACTTATTGACTCATCCAAAATCAGAGCAACAGGAGTTGGTGAGACATAATGTACGATTTGAGGCAGGAATATTTTCACCTAATTGTTGAAGAATAAAATTGGTCCAACATCTTTCCTAGATAATCCACATGTAAAAGATAGGGTAGGGGTACAAGTAGAAGTCTACTTATGAATGTCTTACAAAGAGGCATGCTTTTTCCAAGGCAATCAATCTGGAAAGTTTTACTCCATATTGATTTCTAGTTTGGACTCAAAATCTTCATGGTCTTCACTCAAGACCCATCACCTCTATTCAAAGCACCTGTGCATGACCATCCATGCACAAGTCACATGTCATTTTTTTTTTAATAAAAAGAAAAGACAACTCTGAAAAGCCAGAGGAAATACCTGAAATTCTTGGAACCATATTTTTGGGGGATGCAGGATTTTGCAGACTTTAGAAAGATAAGAAAATACAAGTTCCCTATATTACATACCACTCTCACAAGCACCCCATAATCAAACACATTCAGATCTTTGCAGTAAAACATATGAATGTCCACTCTAATTGCGATAAACAAAGATCACACATATCCTCACATCAGTGCAGGTAAAGTTTTACCAAATAAGTTTCAGTGACAAAGTTACAAAAAAATGGCTTTAATTGTTAGAGTTTTTTAGATTTCCGAATTATGAATGAACTGGCTAATGAACTGTGTATCCGGAAGTTTTTCCTTTATTCAATTCTACTAGTGATTGGGATCCTAACCAAATTATGGCCTAATTATTATCTACTAACTATAAATATTTATTGATTATCAATTGAAGAAGATGGGGCATTTACTTAAGATGACAGGGCTTTTCTCATTAGCTGCTTATACTCTATGGGCAGTGCAGAAACTTGAAATGATGTATGACAAGAACATGATAAAAATCTTAGTCATACATTCTATAAAATTGTAGTGGTTCTATTTTAATGTGAGGTTGAACTTTTGTTGTTGTTGTTGTTCTTTGGAGGAAAGGTGAATTTGTTGCCTAATTTCCATTCTTCCATCTTAACACTTCTCCTTCCCCCTTCTTCTCTTGCCTCAGCTCTGTCACCATTTCCTAAGGGCAGGTAAACTTGCCCTGTTAAAAGTTTTTATACATTTGGGGTGGGTGCGTGGGTGGCTCAGTTGATTAAGGATTGGACTCTTGATTTTAGCTCAGGTCACAATCTCAGGGTTTTGAGATGAAGTCCCACAATGGGCTTTGCACTCAGGGCTTTGATCTCAACACAGTCTGTTGGAGATTCTCTCTCTCCCTCTCCCTCTGCCCCTCTCCTCTCTATCTCTTTCAAATAAATAAATATATATAGTTTTAAAAAATGTTTTCATCCATCATGTACATCTCTTCCATTGAAAATATGTAATTATTTTGTGGTTTTCAAAAATTAGTATCTTACTCTCCCTAGACCATAAGTTCCCTGAGGCAGAGAATATGTCTGAGGTTATTTTCCCCACCATTATTTCTTCAATGTCTAGCAAAGTGTTAAGCATAGAGTAGGTACCAAGTAACCCATATTGGATGAGTAAGTGGATGGATGACTGGATGGATGGATGGATGGATGGATGGATGGATGGATGGATAGTGGATGATTGATCTGGTTTAGGGGGATCATTGAGGTCAAGTTGAAGTGAAAATGAAACTTTGTCTCCTTTTGCATAAAGTAGAAATAGGAGATAAATACATATTAGAGGGGAAGTTCCAGGACACTATTTACAACATTATTTACATCCAGCAGTTCAGGTCTCCAGATGTATTTATAACATAAAGTGTAATTTGGTAATCTTGTCTAACTTGAGACAAAGTGCTTTAGAAGCTCTGAAAAAGAAGATGATCTAAAATTCAAACCTTAAATTAAAAAATAGGATTAATACAGAAAGACCTTATTTAATCTTGGATACATGTTTATTTCAGTGAAAACTGTAGAAAAACTGAGCTTGGGAAGAAATTATTTGCAAGTGATAATGGGTGAAGATGTCGCTCAAATGAATACATTCAAGAGTTCTTAAAGGTGGCCATAATTTCCTAAAAGAACAAAAATGTTCTCTGAAAAAAGATTTCCTTTTCTTTCTCTCCTGGCCAACATCTTAAAAATAATTAAATGCATGCAAATAAGAAAAGGAAACCAATGAACTTCTAACTAATAGGAGTCATCCTGAGGGTATGAATAAAAAGCAACAGAGAAGAGGAGGGGATGGAATCCATTAAACTCTCCAAGTATCCAAAACCTGCCAGCAATAGCAAAAATGAAAATGAAACCTTACCTTTTTGAAGTTCTTCCATTGCTAATTGAAAGGTAAGAAGACTGGTTCTCTATGCCTTAGGAAATACAGACTTAATACAGACTTAACAGATGTCTTTATTGAAGACTCTGCTGTTCTAAAGGAAAGAAGATGGATAGCTCTTCCTAAGCCCTTTTGTCATGGCATATCCAAGTTCTGGCACCTAAACCTGATACACAATTAAACAATTGGCTAGGGTGTTGTCTTGACAGATTATTTGCCATGCTGGAAATGAAGAGATATTTGCTGCACCATTCACTTCTCTTGCTGGAAATGTTCCTAATGAGCAACATTACCAGCAGGAATTATTCTTGTGTTTGGGAACCTCTCTTTAAATGTGAAAGGAAAAGTCAAGTTTAAAGCTAAACTATACAAATTAAAGGGATACAGAAGGATGTTGAAGTGAAAGAATGGCACTAAGAGGAGGTTAAGTGATTTTTGTCCTTTATCTGAAAGTCATTTCAAATTAATCAGATCACTCTATAAAGCCCATTACTGAGCAATATTTTTATGAATAATATTTGAACTCATTTATTCATTTAGATATTTTAAGGGATTTTACTTTGTACCTATAGTTTGAAACTTTCCGTCAAAGCAACCATCTCTAAAAGATGGTACTTCTTTGATGTGATAAAGGACTTCATCAACACATATTAATGAGAGGTTAAAGCCTGGAAGAAATAAAAGTTTGTTTCTCCTACCTCCAACTTCAGCAGAGGTGATAGTGTCATATGATGATTTCTACTGCATTCTATGTCAAAACGTGTGTAGTATGGAAGCAGTTATCATCCCAAAGGATCATTTGGATTTTCATCACTGTTATAAGGATCTGCCTAAGAAGATTTTGCACACGTACTGGTATATGGGTAGGCAATGGTGCAACCATATCTATATACCTATGGGAAGGTGTGTACATATATCAATATGCCCATGCATTTGTGCACCTAGATGGATATTATGCAAACATGAATGTGTAGATATATGTCCCAATGTGTTTATGCATGTAGTTTTGGTTCATCCTTTACAATCAAGACAATGTCTGCTATTCAACTTTTCTCACAAACAAAAGGGGAGGAATCAGAGAAAGGACTACCTAATTTTACCATATAGTTTTAAAACTTTATTGTACTCACAACTGATCTGGAGTAGTGGTGAAATATACTGATTTCTAAGACTGAGGATTCTTCATTGGAACAATTCCTCCATGGTTTGAATGTCTTGTCACCCACTATAAATATCCTGGCCTAGTGGCCAAGCCAATTTTAGGCCAACTTACAGTAAGGAATATTTGCCCTTAGAAAAGAGTTGGCAAACTCCAATTGGCTTCCTCCTTTGGTTCAATCTGAGACCTAAGAATGGTTTTTACATTTTTAAATGATTGAAAAACATTAATAGGAGAATAATATTTTGTAGTACATGAAAATGATATGAAATTCAAGACTCAGTGACCATAATAATGTTTTACTGGGACACAGTCATTTAGGTATCTGCTGTGGCTATTTACATGTTACAACACAAGAGTTCAATAGTTGCAAGAGAGACTATATGGCCCAGAAAGCAGAAAATATTTCTTCTCTGGCCCTTTGCAAAAAAAAAAAAAAAAAAGACCCCCAAAACAGGGTGCCCTGCCCTAGAGCCCTATTCCTATTTTGTCAGTGGCTTTTCCGTCTATCCATGACATACTGTTTTACCCCTTCTTTCCTCCTCTTGACCTTGAAGGAGGATCTTACAGCATATACCTCTTTATCTTCACCAGTTTTCTCATTTTAAGTCTTGATATTCTCATGAAATTAAAAAATTATTCTCATTATTAAAAAAAATCAAAGTTTAATGAAGGTGTAAGAGAAACTAGAGAGTCTCTACTGGTGTCCTGGAAATAATACTATCAGAATACTATAGTATTATAGGAATAAAATAATAATATAGGGATAGTATACTGTAGGAATAAAATAATACTATAAGAATGGATGGCTCTATGGTATAGAGACCTGCTCATCCCCAGAATTATTTAAGAAAAGTTAGGGACTTCCAGACTATTAGGAAGGTCACAGAGAAGAAATCATAATTCTTTGAAATATTAATTTCAGAATTTATTCAAAACTCAAAATCAATGATTTGTTGATTCTAAATAGTCCTCTAATCTTCTAGGTAAATCAGTAGAGGTATCTTCTCCTGTGGCTTCTGCCCATAAGATATCCAAGTCTGATCCAAAAACAACATTCCTAGAAAGAAGGAAGGACATCTGTGTGTTCTGGATCCTTTTTTCAAAGCAACCACCACAATGGCAATTACAGTGATAGTCATAGTCATAGGATCATCTCTTTCTTTTTTTTTTTAAGATTTATTTGTTTATTCCAAAGAGAGGGAGAGAGAGAGAGAGAGAGAGAGAGAGAGAGAGAGAGAGAGAGAGATGGAGCACATGCACAAGTGGGGAGGGAGAGGGAGAGTGGAGGGAGAGTGGAGAAGGAGAGAGAAACTCAGACAGACTCCTTTCTGAGCACAGAGCTCAGCAAGAGGTTTGATCTCATGACTCTGAGCTCAGGACCTGAAACCAAGAGTCCAACAATTAATCAACTGTGCCACCCAGGTGCCCCATGTGTGGTCATACCTTTAATGACTACTTCTTTCCAGGCTTTCTCACCTAGGGTTCCTAATTTGAATTGCACAACCCAAAAAAATGTATTGCAAATTATTTTCTCAATTACCCCCAAGAAATTTGACCTTAAGTCATTGTGGGACCTGGTTATCTAGTTTATATGAGGTTGTTAGTTGTATATCTGAAGTCTGTGGGCAGGCAATCAGTCAAGGGAATGAACATGAACTGGGAAATGGAAGATCAGACTAGAACTTATAAGACTGACCTAAAACTCACATTGTTCATTCACCATTTCCAAGCCTCAAACCCTGAGGAGGGGGTGTCCTGGAGATAGAACTGGCTTCATGTGTATATGACCTGTGTAGCCACTCAGAGTCTCCTGCTTAGAAAGATCTCATTCTTGGTTTTCATGCTCTGCTGCTACCATCCTGAAATTCTTAATGATATTTGAACCAGTGACCCCATGTTTTCATTTATACTGAGCCATAGAAATTATGTCTTCAGTTGTAGCTGCTGGAGAGCCTGGTGCTCCTCATCAAGCACCTGGCTCAGGAGCTGGAGAAACAGAAACAGAAGATCCAGCAGAAGACACTGAGGGCCAGCTCTTGTCCCATGTCAAACAGATGAACCAGCAGGGTAAACACGTGTCATATTCTATGGTGCCTCATGCCTAGCACTGACTTCACCAGTGAACAAGAATATGGCCACTCCTTCATTTATACCATCCAACCCCCCCCCCCAAAAAAAAATATCTCCAGTGACCCAACACTAACTGGGAACTATCCAGGAAAAGGAATTGTTGAAAAGGTAATCTGAGCTTAGTTAAACTGGCACACTAAACACTCACCATATAATCAAAACCGTTTCAATCAAATCCAGTGGAATGGAAAGTGGAAAGAGTCACAAGACCTGATTTCAAAGCCCAGATCCGTCACTCACTGATCGAAACCTTACACAAGTTAATCTTTGAGGTTCAACTTCCTCACCTGTAAAATAAATATAGCAAAACTAACTCGCAAAATCACCGTGAGAATTTAATAAAACATTGTTAATATGTTTCTACCATTTTAAATAAATAAATAATCTGAAACTTCCTGCATTCCTAAGCAGAACACATAAACAAATGAACATTTTAGCAGAATGGTCTCTGATACTTGGTTGAGAGGATGTGGACTCTTTTTTTGCTATTGTTTTAGCCAATAGCAGCACCTCCCTGAATCTCCTCCTGGAAAAGCCCAAGTGATAGAAGAAAGTAAACATACTCCTTCAAGGGCTTCTCGCTTGCTAGCAGTACAAAATTCTGTGGTCTTATTTTATCATGAACAATCCATGAAACTTTTGTCTTCCATGTTGTAATAGGGCTGTATTTGTTTTAAAGTAAAAACAATACTTTGTATGACTTATGAGTGAAATCACTTACCTCTGTCCCTGAAGTCCTCAAGCATAGTTGATGTTACAGAAAGAGGCAACCTTCTACTTGGCACCTCCACAATGATTATGATGAAGAGTCACCAATTCTACCGAATACTTAGTGTGTATCAGATGTTACATGAATCATTTTAAATAGATTACCTAATTTCATCTTCATAACATCTTCATTTTGTTAAATGGAAATCAGGAAATGAAGGCTCAGAGCTGTTAGGTACCTCTTCTAAGATCAAAAGACTGGGCTCACAAGTGGTACAACTGATCACAAGCCTGGGATCTCAAATCTACATTTGTAATCACTATTCAACATCGTCTCCCTGAAAGGACTCAGTGCTCACTTTAAGAAGCCCAGTAAAGAGATATAACTAAAATGCAATCTGTAATATTTATGTGAAGGAAAGATGATCCACAGATAATTACTTTTAAAACATACATGTGGCAAATATGACCATTTGCAGCTTATCTATTGGTACTATCCAAAGCATTAGGAAAATGGTACATGGGCAAGTGAGAAAGAAAAGAGAACAGATGGGGGTTGAGATCCAAGAAAGGAGAACAGGAGAGACAAGAGAAATTCACTATGAATTTAGAATGAGCATGTTAAATTCAATAGATATGTGTGCCTTTTCTCATTAGCAAAGTACAGGTCTGGCTGACAAGTAATTGCATCAAAATCCAGATACTTTTTTTTTAGATTTTATTTATTTATTTGACAAAGAGGAACACAGCTAGAGAGGGAACACAAGCAGAGGGACTGAGAGAAGGAGAAGCAGGGTTCCCGCCGAGCAGGAAGCCCGATGTGGGGCTTGATCCCAGGACTCCGAGATCATGACCTGAGCAGAAAGCAGTCGCTTAACCAACTGAACCACCCAGGTGCCCCCCAAATCCAGATACTTTGCATGTGTATTGGTGAAAAAAAAAAAAAAAGAGGCAACTACTCCACTCCCATCTACCCAAGAAATGAGAAATACAGAAACTCTGGAGTCAGAATTTCTGGAGCCTTGATTCTAGCTTCCCATGGAGTCAAAAACCAGCAAGGCTAATGTGAGACTGCAGAGAAAGACTTGGGCATAATACCCTCAACAAGTGAATGTGCCTTGTCCTAGAAGCCTTAGAAGAAGATCCCAGAGACCAGGACCAATGCCTTCTGACCTACGCTGGCAGCAGGAGTTCTTGCGGCAACCTTTGGCAGCATGGAGGTACTAACTCATCACTTTTCCACTGCACAGATCCTGGTGCCCTGCAAGGCTAGGGTAGTATTTTAAAAGTAAAATAAACTACTATCACCATCCTCATAACATCCAGCACACTACTTTGCTCATAAAAAGTATGTTCAATAAGGTACATGTTAATCAGCCTATGATGATGCTTCTCACACAGACAACCGAGCGAGGCAAAAACCACTCCAAACCAAAGCTATGCTTAAAAAACATTTTAAATTTAATAAGTGAAAAAGTGGCTAAAAGCTGTTGCATTATGAGAAAACATGTTTTTAGTGTAAAAGATAGTTTGCTGAGCATTCCAGGTTTATTTTAATTTAAAAACAGGATCAGACATTTAAAAACATGATTTTTTTTTTTCTTTGCCATTCTGAACATCCCTGGGGGATGGAAACTAGTGTCATCTTCCTGTCTCTATTCAGTGTGTTTTATCAGTGTGACTCAGACAGAGAATGTCCTTTTAGAGATGGGATTACTTTGGTCTAAAAAGAAAAAAGCCGCAAAGCTATGACGTTTCGGGCCAACGTGGCAGGATATTTTTTCTTCTTCTTCTTTTTCTTTTCTTGAATTAACAATCAGTGACTCCCTGTGTGTTTTTTTTTAGGGTACTTTTTCTCATTTGGTTATGGTGAACCCCACAACCCTTGACGATTTTGTGTTTGTACTGACCCCCTTTGGTCCACCAAACCCCCTTTGGTTTTCGATATAATTGCCAACCATTTTTCTTCATTCTGTGATATTCAGTGATGATACTGCATATAAGACTGAGTCCCACAGTGGAAAGTGCATATGAGTCAATATAGTAGGTGCCCTGATATGTTCCACTGTACTAATATTTTTTTCTAAATAAAAGAACATTCTTGACACGTTAGTCAATGGTCGTCACAGAAGGTGGCTTTGGGTGGATTCCATCATCTGTAATTTGAATACCCCACAGAAGCACTTTTGTATATGCTATTCATTCTATCCTGAACGTTCTTGCTCTGTTTCCCAGTGTTCCAATCTTGCTGCCCTTCACCTCGCAGCTGACATGCCACCAGTGCCAGGAAGCCTTCCCTGATAACTCCTTCACCCCACTTGCACAGTACATGGCAGCTGGCATTATTAATACTACATTACTGATGTGTATATCTGCTTTGCTAGCCCTGAAGCAGGATTATGAAACATTAGCCTAGGTTCCTGGGCCCTTCCCCCTCCCTCCCCCCTTCAAATTCCCCTTGCACCATCTCCTGCCACCCACAGTTGGGCCCCATTCTGATTCCGCCTTCTGAGGAAGGCAAACCAGGAGATAGCCTGGGTGCCTCTGACAGCGCTGCATTGCCCCTTTTAACCTCCACATGAATTTATCACCCAGACTAGAGATTTGAGCAATGAGTAATGTTTCCTTAAGTTTTCTTTCTCTCTCTTTCCAGAGTATTTTCAGTCCCCAGCCAGCCTCCAAAACTGATTTTTGCTAAGTGATCAAATGGACTCTGAGGAGAAAATCCACAAATAAGACATGGATGTCAGGTTAATAAACCTGCAGACGATTATTTTTAAATTCCATCAAGATGATGCAAGTTTGCTAACTAGAACCCATTTATAATTACAGTCTTTATCAAATATGTTTTTCATAACTGAAATTCCATTGTCATTAAACCACTGCCTGAAATATTAACCTCTGATCGCTTCAGATTAAAAATACTGAATGAAAATATAAGGAGACATTTCAGTTTCTTTCATTAAAAATCAGGTTATATCATGAACTGTTCTTAATGGTAAGGCAAACAATGACAAAATTAAATTTTATAGAACGCCTTTTTAAGAAATCAGATTGCTTTCTACAACAAGACTTACTTGTTTGAATAACATCTTTCTATAAGGACAAAGGTTTAAAAGAAAAGGGCACAATTACATGATGCACCCATGTCTGGGGCCAAGGGCAGGTAGAAAGCAGAGGAAAGACAGGGAAAAGGAAAAAAAATAACCACAAAGGAGCATTGGCCCTAAAATCCTAGCACACAGATCTCCAGCTATTTTATCTTGGCTTCATTCTCCACCTTCTGTGGCCCTCAACATAATGCAACCACAGAATTCACTTTTGGGCATGACTCAGAGCTAGTCGGCCTAAAGTATTTCTCATCAATATAAATTTCAGTTAACTTTTTTTCATATGTCTGTTTTTAACATTTTTTTTTACTTTAGAACCTTTGAAAAAGTATATCATATAGTATAATTTTTTTAAGCTGTGCATATAAATACAATCTATAAAGCATATTTAAACTTTGATTTAGTGACTCTCTGTTGTCTGCTAGATTTTAAGTTCCTTGATAATGAGGGCATTTCATGTATCTTTCAACCCCTAAGAAATTGTATGGCAAGTAGTCATTTTTAAAATCATTGATTCACTCCATGGCTTATTTTGAGAAACCTTGGGCTATACTCTTAAACTGGTTATTATACAACACAAACATCTTTAAATACTTAGTCATGAGTATACCGAGTAGTTTTATCAGCATCACTAATATTAATGTAACTCCCAAAACTATAACTGATATGTATTTTTAAATCCACTCTGAGGAGTATTATAATTATTATTATTTTCCCTTTATGTTAACATTGTCAAGGAAAAAAATCTCTTTATTTTGATTCCGAGTATGAGACCATGAGCTTTCAGACTGATCATGACCATGCTTGATTGTCCTCAATGTCTACTAGCCCACTTGTTCAGCAAAGAGAAAGTATCAATAAATATTCTCAGTTAAAAATAAAGATTGACTGTATATTATATTAGTATGTGTTAGTTAAGATAAAAGTAATGATCTTAAATTTATATTCTTTCTGAAGCAATGTGGTGCTTTCATTTTCGTCTTCGGCAACGACCTATGTGCATTAGCAGCGAACGGGTATTTTTGCTTGCAGTGCAATCAAGAATTGAGTCTCATTGGAAAGTGGATAAAGTATGGCGGGACTATTTCTATTGGAAATCAATGGCCCTTAAAAAAATAATGCAGTAATGTTTAAATCCAGATATTCTGCCAGCCAACTCAAATTCCCTTAAACTTCACACTCAGATAAGAAAGGTCTAATGGAAGAGTCCGAAGGAAGCTGTGAATTCTTCCCTAGCCCCAAGTTGTAAAGGCATTCATCTTACATATTTTCAGATGGTCACCTTCAGTGGGAGAAAGGGAGAAAGAATGATTATATGTCTTTCTTTGGCAAGAAAAATTCCTTGTTGCAAACTTTGGAGGTAGAAAATTCGCCCTGTGTAAGAGGCATGGTTACATAACATCCCATGAATTCCAGGAAAGCTTCACTCTTTCAGAATGCCATAAGTACTACAAGTTAATTTATGGACTCCTGTGAAGTACAGATGCAGAGTCTGAGTCCTCTGACAGCCTCGCTCTGTTAAAAGCAAGTTAGATCCCAGTGCTCTTGAAGATGGAGAGGTAGTGGAGAAACCACCTTCCCTGATTGTCTGGTCAAGATTCCACAGGGAGTAGAGATACCACTTTACCGGTTATTGCGTTTAATGAGTAAATTTGCAAACCTCCTACTTTGAATGAGTTGTGTGCATTTATTTTCTACAAATGAAGCGATGTGGTAAAAGGTTTTCTAATTTAGTCTCATTTTTTTTACACATTTTCAGATGAAGCAAGGAAAAACCATCTTTAAAAACTGACTCATGGATTCTATTTTTTTTTTCTTCTGTTTTTGGCAGGAAGGTAAGTAAACTAGTGCAGGGGGGTTCTTGGTGAGGTTTCTTTTCCCATTGACAATTATTTCACAAAGATACTCCAATCTGCATTTTGCATCTTTAGGTCATTGACATCCATAGGAATTGTCACGCAGTTTGAGACTGGCTTTTATCTTTTCTTAGCATGTGGAGCCTACACTGGCCAGTGACAGCAGTCCCAGCCTTGCTGAAGCTCATCAAACTGTCTCATTCACAGTGATGACTGAGTTGGATTAAACCCAAGGACTCTGCTGCCGGTATTAACCCATCAGACGTTGTAGGCCCTCAGCCACTTTAATCATTAGGGTGGGATTAATAGGTTTGCTCTACCACAACCTCCATGGGTAGGAAATCACGCCAGGAGAATACGGACGCTTCAACGGACCGCGCTTTAATCACACCAGGCAAAACATGACAGTTTGGAAATTAACTCAGGAGGATAAACTTGGAAAGGAGATCAAAATAGCCTGGGTATTATTCACAGATTGTACACTATCAGCCAAGCAGAGTCCCCAAACTCCTAGCGAGAACCCCTGTGGTCGGTGCCCTCCATGTTCTTTCTTTGGAAATAAACAATGAAGAGTTTACACAGTCACATCAAAAATAAAGCAGGTAAGTAGCTAACGGGGGTATAGGTAACAATCCTACACATTTCAGGGAGAACAAGCACTCGGATCAAAACAGCATTGGCAGGTTCTCCAACAGAATTTAATATACTTTCCGCTCCAAGTCTGCACATGTCCAAATAAATCATGATGCACTTGAGCTCCACTGGACTCCATTTTTTTTTTCTTTTTTCCCCTTCCTGGCTGTAATAAGCATGCTTGATTGTCAGGCCCTGCTGTTCTTAGGGCCAAATGAAAAATACAATATGAACTTCTTTCAAAGATGCAGCCACCAAAGCAATAGAAGAATGCAAATAAATCAATTCTGCATGCTTAAGCCCATCTCCCTTTCATGTAAGCCTGGTGATAGAGAGGGTTTCTTTTCTCCCTGACTCTGCCTTATCATTTTGAGGTATGAAAAATAGATTGTGTCACAGTAATGAAGCACAGGAAAAGGGAGCTTGTTATAAGCTGATTACAGTTTAGATTGAAGGACTGGTTCTCATTAGCTATTTTAGATTGGACAGCATCCTTGAGCTGTAGTAATTACTGAAAGTAATTTTTGAAAGGGAGGGTGGGGCAGCTGGTTCAAGGAGAGACTCAGACAGTTGCATGGAGATTGGAAGAAGGGGTGGGGGCAGAGACCTGCAGCATGCCAGGTTGTTATTACCCCAACGCTAGGGCAAAATGAAGCAGCTGTGCCTGGTGACTTTCTTGTTAGGCTCTCTGGCAATGAGAGAGTGCTTTGCATGCAGGAATGAATACAGCGTAAGCAGTAAGAGGCCCTATTGAAAGTTCAAGTGGGCAGGGTGGCTCCCCGGAGCTATGCCATCAACACACAGAAGCTCAGTTTTCATCCCATAATAAACGTGTTGAAGGCAGATTTCATTACTGGTTACAGAAGCAGACTTAAAAAGCAGACGCTAAGTGATGGTCACTTTCTTGCTTCGTTAAGTGGATAGGAGAGCTTGACCATTTCTCTGGTCCAAATAGGATGAAATATGCAACTTTCCCAGTCCTGAAGGTATGCTGGGGAAAATCTCTGCATGTTTTGCTCCAAATGCATGTTTTTGATCCAGGATTTTCTTGGGTACAAGACAGAATTTTTCGGGGGAGAAATTGTGCCATTTGTTTGTTTGTGTTGTTTGTTTCTTCACTTGGGGAGACCTAGAATTTGGAGGTTTGATTTCCAGCTCTAGACCTGCCCCTAACTAGAGCTCTTGCGACCCTTAGTAAACCATCTAACCCTTCTATGTGTCTGGGAAATAAAAGGAGCAAATTCAATGTTTTCTAACATCCTAAAATTATTGATTTCTGGGATTCCAATTATTGTGTCTTTGACCTAATTTATTGAGAACAAGATAAAGAATACATAAAGAAAAAAAAAGAATACATAAAGGGAAAAAAAAGTATTTTCTTCCAAATCTGGGAATAAATGCTGCATAAGATCAAGATGAAACTCCCTTACTCCAGAGCACAAGAAACGTGGGCTGCACTTCCATGGGAAAATAAGAAGTATTTACCGAGACTCTAATATGTGGGAGACTTTTTATGTATCAATTCCCCAGTAACACTGCAATCGGCAGGTGGAGACTTTGACCTCTAAAAGCGCCATGTCCCTAGGGGCCCCTGGGTGGCTCAGTCATTATGCATCTGCCTTCGGCTCAGCTCATGATCCCAGGGTCCCAGGGCCCCTACATCAGGCTCCCTGCTCTGCGGGAAGCCTGCTTCTCCCTCTCCCCCTGCTTGTGTTCCGTCTCTGGCTGTGTTTCTCTGGGTCAAATAAATAAATAAAATCTTAAAAAAAAAAACAAAAAAACCCTAAGTCTCATGCTTATGGTGACACAGGCTCAAAAGTTCAGAGACGTGAAGCAACAGGTAAGGCTGCCCACCTGCCCCCTGCAAACTGGCCATGAAACAGGAGAACCGGGTCAGCACAGATTGCAGGAGGAATGGATATCCACTTTCGTGGACTCATTTGAGCAGCATCCAAAGGCTTTTCTTCTCTAAACACCTCTTAAACTGTCTGAATGTTGCCTGAATTCCCTCCACCTTCCTTTGGGTTAACAAATGTACCCACTCTAGAAACCCCTGATTAAAATACAAATGTGTTACCTGGGAGGGATAAATTCATTAAGCCATTAGTAAAAATTAACAGCCTTTATAAAATTAACAGCCTGGATATATCTGATTAAGCAGTTGTCATTCAGCAGAAAAAAAAAAGATATTAAGGGGAGTACATGAAGCTTACATTTCTTCATCAGAGAGGAGATCCAGAAAAGTCTGGGACGTAGGACACTGCTGCCGGGGCAGGTCCCAGTGCATGTCCCTGTTAAGGTTCCTGAGCAGCTAGACAGCAGTGGAGGCAAGAGGGACCTCGGGTGGACTTGTGGGGCTGGAAGGGAACAAGTGGGGAATGGAAGATGAAAGACAGAGAGAGGGATTTCTGTAGGGGAGAGGGGTGTGGTGGGGGGGTTCACATTTTATCATTCGACTCTTGCTATAGACAAAGTAGCTCTCAAGATTCTAGGCCTTTATATATATTATTATTATTATTATTAAAGAATTTTAAAAAATATATTTAATCTAACAACTTCAAATTAAAGTAGCTGAACACTATGCCCACACCCAAACCTTTGAAATAGAAGAGGCCCACTTCTGTCTGTGTTCTTTACTGGGATCCTATGCAATAATATTGTTTGAAGATTAGATTCAGATGTTAAGAAAGAAAGAAAAAAGTATAAGAAGGAAGGAAGGAAGGAAGAAAGGAAGGAAGGAAGGAAGGAAGGAAGGAAGGAAGGAAGGAAGGAAGGAAGAAAGGAAGGAAGAGGAAGGGAAGATGAAAGGGAAGAAGGGAAAGAGAGAGACAGTAAGGGAGAGAGGATGGGAGAAAAGAGGAGGGAAACAGGGGGAGGAGGAAATCAATGATCTAATTCAGTAGTTGGCAAACTTTCTTAGCAAAGAGCCAGATAATAAATATTTTAGCATTCACAGTTCACTAGTCTCTGTGGCAACCACATAATTCTGCATAAACAAATGGATATGGCTGTGTTTCGATAAAACTTTATTTACAAACCAGGCAGTGGCTGGACACTGATTTCAGCCCAAGTTTCCTATGGCCTTATAGCTAAAGAAAAGGAGGCCCAAAATAGTTAAGAAATTGGGCAAAACTACTCAGGCCTTCTTCGCCAAAGTTAGTGTTTTTTCTACAGAATCTCAAGATAAACTTACTTGTGTTTAAAGTATTAGTTACACGGGGCGCCTGGGTGGCTCAGTTGGTTAAGCGCCTACCTTCGGCTCAGGTCATGATCCCAGAGACCCGGGATCGAGTCCCACATCGGGCTCCCCGCTTGGCAGGAAGCCTGCTTCTCCCTCTCTCGCTCCACCTGCTTGTGTTCCTCTCTCGCTGTGTTTCTCTCTGTCAAATAAGAAAATAAAATCTTAAAATAAAAAAAAAAGAGTAGGAAATATTTAAAAAAAAAAAAAAAATAAAGTATTAGTTACACATTGAAAGGTACTCACAGCCCCTGAAAATGCAGGTCTGAGTTCAGGCTATCATTCCAGAGTAAGGTCAATTTGATGTTAAACAGAGGAGTCACCACTCTAGGGCAAAGAGAGAAGCTGAACCCTCGGGGAAACCACCGAGAAAGAGCAAGGGGGAATGTCTGCCCTGAGACACATCTGGGCCCTGCCTAGTTGGGCACGCCCTAGGAGAAAGGGGAGCCAGTCTGCACGTGCACACTCAGACACATGTGTCATTCATCTCTCACGAAACATGGGTAGAAACTGAGGGTCAGCACTCTAAACAGCTGCTCAAATTCACATGCTTGGGAAGTCAGTGTCAGGATTTGAACCAGTTGCATTTCATCTTTTGTTATTGTTCTTGTAAGAAAAATAGTAGGGGGGGCACCTAGGTGACTCAGTT